>PVJS01002830.1:0-80695 GCA_004027185.1 Glis glis
TCCCAGTACTTTGGGAGGCGGAGACCGGAGGATCCAGGTTCGCGGCCAGCCTCAGCTCTCTCTCTCTCTCTCTCTCTCTCTCTCTCTCTCCCCTTAGTGAGGCCCTCTGCAACTTCGTGAGACCCGGTTTCAAAATAAAGTATAAAAAATAGGGCCGGGGGCGTAGCGCGGAGGTAGAACGCCCCTGCGTTCAATCCCCAGTACCGCAAAAAAAAAAAAAAAAATGTTTTCTCTGTCTTGCTAAGAACTTCGCATTTCTCATTGACATTTAAAGAGACTGTACCTCAGTTGTTTTCTTCACCTTTATACCAAAAATGCATAATTAGGTCATGGTAATGACAATCATTGAAGACAAAAAGTCATAGTGAAAAGATAGGGAAGGTTCTGTGATATTCTTGATAATGGGGTTTGACCTTGAACTTTCAGCAGAGTTGGTATTCAGCAAGGATGATTGGTCTCGCCATATTGATTCACTCCTTCTATGGTTCCCTCTCCGGTTCTCTCTGAATGCCCCATACCCTGACCCGGTCACCCAGGGCCTTCCCCGAGGACTGCTTAGTGTTCAAGCAACTAAGGCACTAACGTTTGCACAAGTGAGTTTCTGTTCTGATTGGTTGGTGCCATGCTAGTGTTATGTAAGTTGTTTCTTATTTTGGTTTACTCTTGCCTAAAAGCAATTTGTGTGTGTGTGTGTGTGTGTGTGTGTGTGTGTGTGTGTGTGACTATATATTAAACCCAGGGGCATTCTATCTCCAAGCTACATCCCCAGTCCTTTTTTATTTTTTTGTTTTGATACAGGGTCTTACTAGGTTGCTGAGAGTCTTGCTAAGTTGCTGAGGTTGTCCTCGAACCTGCGATCCTCCTGTTTCAGCCTCCCAAGTACTGGGATTACAGTCATGTATCTCCATACCTGGCCCTAAAAGTAATATTTAATAAACATAATGCAATAACGAATCTCTCAGTGGTCCATATTATAAATGCCTATAAACCCGTGATTTCAACTTATGTTATTAGTGTAAAGGGAAAAGAGGTGAAAAAATTTCATATTTCATTCCTTTTCTTGGGTAACTTTAAATCCTCATTTTTAAGACACTCTTCTTAGGATTAGTGTACTTTGTCTCTTGTTTGCTGTATCCCTTACTAGACAAAGGCTAAGTGCGACTATTTTCAATTGGACAAATATTTAGATTTCCTTCCCTGAAGATAACTCCCAGACACTCCCTTGCCGATTCACTTCTAATTCTTCTCTATAAATTATCTTGCTATTGGCCTGGGAAGAAAAGACCAACTCATTCATACTGTTGGACTTTCTTCACCCAATTTCATAGAGGAATTCATTTGCCAAACATGAGGATTTGATCAATAAACAACTTGCAATCCCTCTGAGGCCTTTAAAGGGATTTGGATTGTCAAACACTGACTCAGGATTCATTCTAGTAGTTGTTAAAAATCACATAAACATAGGTGTTTTTTTTAAAAAACCTCAATCAACCAAAGAGTTGGTAGAAGGAGATGAGAAGACGGGCTGTTATTGATTAGTTGCTATACATGCTCTTCCAAAGGAAGTTAATCAACGGGGTGTTGACAGTATCAGCAATGTCTTGCATCTCTCTTGAAAATTATTGCTGAGAATTGCAGAGTTCTGCTACACCACTGCTTCCCACCAGGAAACAACAAAGGTGAGCTCATTGGTTCCACATCCAGTTTTCTAAGAGCCTACTGACTAGTCCTGTCCCCAAACAGTACAGACAGAACTTCTAGAAAAGGAGAAAGAAGTCATTCCTAGCACGCTTTCCAAACTAAGCTTCCTGATGGTAAAGGCCATATCCATCTTGTTGACCCAAATTCCCAGCACGTAGAACAGTACTGGACCAGAATCCTCTTAAATGTGATGATTCAATACATGCCAAAGATACACCCTAGAAAAATATTCAGGGAGCAATTTGGTCTCTCCTATGGGTTAGTTACATGACAGGAAAATGCAATTTATTTTTTAGTTTTGGTACTGCGTTCTACTTCTGGGTCTACACCTGCAGTCTTATTTTTTTTTTTTTTTGCGGTACCGGGAATTGAACCCAGGGGCGTTCTACCTCCGCACTACACCCCCGGCCCTATTTTTTTATGCTTTATTTTGAAACCGGGTCTCACGAAGTTGCGGAGGGCCTCACTAGGTAGAGAGAGAGAGAGAGAGAGAAAGAGACAGGGAGAGAGAAGAGAGAGCTGAGGCTGGCTGCGAACCCCGATCCTCCAGTCTCCGCCTCCCAAAGTACTGGGATTACAAGCATGCGCCACCACGCCCGGCTTATTTGATTTTTTATTTTGAAACAGGGTCTTGCTAAGTTGTTGAGGCTGGCCTGGAACCTGCAATCCTCCTGTCTCAGCCTCCCAAGTGGCACATACCTGGGATTACAGGTATGTGCCACCCCACCTGGCTCAAAAATGCAATTTATAATAAAGAAAAAATTATTTATCTATGGGTATTATTTAGTTCTTTATGTGTGCCAAGGGCACATATAGAAGAAAATGCAACTTATAAAGCAAGAATTTATACATGAGAATTATTTTCAGGGGAACTTAATATAGAATAAGTGTTATAGTTAGGTATAAAATGTCCCTTAAAGAGCTTACATATTGTTTGGAACTGATGTAATTGAGTCATGAAGGTTATAATCCCAGAAGAGGATAAATCCATTGTAATGGATTTACCTAGGTGGTACCCGGTAGGCCATTAGGGTCTGACTGGTCCGTGGGGGTGCAGCCTTGGAGATTAAATATAAGGTTCCTCATCCCCCTGCCCTCTGTCACGTCTGGCCGCTGTGATGTGAGGAGCACAGCCCATGTGCTTTCCTTTCACCATGCCCTGAGATCTGCGGTCCCCGGCCTCACATAGACTGAGCCCGAAACCATAAGAAAATACACCTTTCTAATAACAGCATTTGCAAGAAAATGGAAAGATCTGGAGAACATTATGTTAAGTGAGATTAGTCAATCACAAAAAAAGAAGGGACATATGTTTTCATTAATATGTGCAACCTAGGGAGTAGTGGGAACACAAAAGGGACTCCAATGACAACAGAGAACCCTCAGTAGTGCAAGGGAAGGGGTACAAGGGGAGGGGAAGGGCAAGAAAGAAGTGAATCTATGGAATTACTATCATAAACAATGTGTACATATGAGATTATACCAACATCATTCTCAGTACTACATGTCGGGGTGGTGGGGGAGGGACACCAAGAGCTGTGCGCATGTATGTTAACACCAAACTGATACTCATTGTGATGTGAGACTACAATGCACCAATAAAAACATATAAAAAATAAAACTCATATGCTCAACCAAAAAAAAAAAAAGAAGAAAATACACCTTTCTTTCCTCTAAGTTATGTGGTCACATGTTTAGATTATGGCTGTAAGAAGTCTGATGGATATAATAAGAGAGCCACATTTCCAGATTTTGAATGTGTAACACATTAAATCTGTTAGTATTGTCCTATGCACGTTAAGTAATACTTTAGATAAATGACATAAATAATAAAATATTATATATAGTTTTTGTTCCCTTGGAAGGGGAACTCTACGCTCCTGGGAGAGGCATCATAGGAGCCCATGAAGTTCCAGCATCACAGGTAGAAACCATGAAAGGGGTTCTCAAGAAGGTGGGGTACACAGCTGAGCCCTTTGTACTCACCAGGCTTCTGGTACCAAACGAAAGGTATGTTCTCACATCACGAATTCGCTCGTTCTCTAGACGACAACTGGATGGCCAAGAATTCCATTGAATTTGGACAGTCTCTCTACTTCGAATCAGCATCAGATCCCAGGAACTGAAGGGTTCAGTCCCGGAAGTCTGAGCCTTCCAACCGGAAGTCCTGGGCCACCAGCACTTCCAGCCAATCAGCTGTAAATTCTGGGGTCTCACAATTCCCCCTTCAGGCCTGATAATTTGCCAGGACAGCACACTGAACTTAAGAAGCCCCTTTACTTACTTTTACTGGTTTATTTAACAAGATAGGAATGAACAGCCAGATGAAGAGGGTACATTAAAGACACGTTCTAGAAGGATCCCAGAGTCAGACACGTTCTAGAAGGATCCCAGAGTCAGAGCATCTGTCTCCATAGAGTTGGGCCGCACCCCCTCCTGGGACATGGAGGTGTTTGCAACCCGGAAATTCTCCAAACCTGCTCATTTAGGGTTCTTTCTTTATACATATATTTTTTTACGGAGGTTTCATGTAGGTATGATTAATGAAATCATTAGCCATTGGTGAATAACTCAATCTTTAGCTTTTTTTTTTCTTTCCCAGAAAATTGTAGTGGATCTACAAGTTCCAGGCTTCTAATTGAGGCTTGGTTCTCATCCTAAAGCTATTGAGGGACCCACCAACAGCTGTCTTTTTATAGCAAAAGATGTTCCTATCACCTCTGTCACTCAGGAAACCACAAGGGCTTTTTCAGGAGCTTTGACAAAGACCAACTACCTTCCTGTGACAGTACAGTAGCACAGTAGTAGAAAAGACTGAAAGGGAAGCCTGCAGCTAGCTCCCGCAAGGCCATGTGGACATTTCAGAAATGAAGGGAGAAGGACAGAGAGCTGTCATGATCCACTGGACGACAGAGCTGCCGCTGCTCCTCACTCAAGTCAGCAAAGAAGAAATAAAATACGAACTGCATTTTATTTTGAACCTGGACTTCTGGCATTCCAAACATCGTCCCTTCCCTTGTTCTAGGCCTGACATCATGTAAGTTCTGTAAGTACAAAATGTTGTAAAAATAAGCAATATCGAGTGGAGTGTGGCTTTCCAGTATCTGTTGCATCCATGAGCAAGGAAATGATCATTTCCCAATGCATCTTGGAGCCCCACCTTCTTCTTTGGTTTTTTCTTGAGGTGCTGGGGATGGAACCAGGGCCAGGCTAGGCGAGCGCTCTACCACTAAGCTGCATCCCAGCCCCAGGCCTACAAACTCCAGGCTTCTCTCTTTTATTTCTGGCACTATTTTATGAAAATTGGTCCAGTCTCTTCTTTACTCCCTCCCTTATTTTTTCTAACGTTCCTTCTCCCATCTCCCTCTGTGACGCTGCAGGTTTTTAGTGTCGTGTTCATGTTTTCAAACATGCTAATTAGTTAATTACTCCTTACTCCTTCCATCCTTCCATTTGGTGGCCCGGCACCCTGCTTGGCTCACCCTGGTCCAGCGCTGGTTTATGGTGTGGCAGCCACAGGAAGGAAGAACAAGAGCCATTTAACACAGTAACTAAAGATGACATGGCTTCTTATAAAGAGCTGGAGACGCCAGTGTTTTAACCCGATGCTCCTCGCTTGCCCAGGAGGAAATACTAATATTTTCTATTAAAAAAATTAAAAATGAGTTTACAGTGTGTTACTGTCTACCTTTAAAAACAATAGTCAACATCACTGAAGAAATGTCAGTAATTTAAATAAATTGTCTAAGCTGGGCGTGGTGGTGCACGGTTGTAATCCCAGTACTTGGGAGGCTGAGACAGGAGGATCGCAGGTTCGTGGCCAGCCTCAGCTACTTAGTGAGGCTCTCTGCAACTTAGTGAGACCCTGTTTCAAAATAAAGAATAAAAAATAGGGCTGGGAGTGTAGCTCGAAGGTAGAATGCCCCTGGGTTCAATCCCCAGTTCCACAAAAAATAAAATAAATGAATAAATAAATAAATAAATAGTCTATGATTTGAAAAGCAACATAAACCATATTAAAAGGCAATAAACATAGACGTATATGTGCAACATATATGCCGCATATAGTGTAAATGTAGTTACTATTGAAGTACTTATGTAAAATGACTTTTAAAAACTAATATCTGTGGAGAAAATAAATGGGGAAAAACCACTGGGCATGGTGGTGCATGTCTGTAATACCAGTATTTGGGAGGCTGAGATGAGAGAATCACAGGTTCGAGGCCAGCCTCAGCAACTTAGCGAGACCCTCAGCAACTTAGACCCTGTTTCAAAATGAATTAAAAAAAATAACAAACAGGGTTGGGGGTGTAGCTAGGAGGTAAAATAAATGCCCATGGGCTCAATTCCCGCTGCAAAAAATAAAAATAAAAATTAAAAAGGTGTGGTGCAGGAGACCAACCAAATACTCCATTCCTACAAGAATAGATTCAAATGGTTAACAAATGTTTTTAAATATTCAACAAGAAAGAAATACATTTTAAAACAAGAACTCTTTCTATCTATTCTATAAACACATACAAATTAAAAAAAAATACCCATTGCTGTGGTCAATCTGCCCCAGGAGGGCCAAATATGAACAATTTCTATTTCTCACCATTTGCCCAAGATGGAATTACTATTTGCTTTATCTCTCTCCCAAATTGGCCTCCGCGGGGACTACTTTATCGATTTCAATTTCATGAAGATGTTTTATTTATCTTTTGGGTCTCTTCGCCCTCTCTTGTCACTGTGCATCGGTTGAGGCTGCCATGTCCTCCCTGGTCGTTCTCCTTAACTCTATTCTCAAAAAGAGGAGAGCCGGGGCTCCTCATGCAAGCCGTCCTCCCTCTCCCTGGAGCTCTGCCTTCTACAAGCTACTCTACAAAGTGACCCGTTGTCCCAGGGTGCCTGGGATTTTCCCAGTTTTCAGCACTGAAAAGGTTTCAGTCCTGGGCAACCTGGGACAAATGATCACCCTCTTGCCAAGCAAAATGAAGCAAAAATCCAGACGGACCCTCCCCCAGCGTATTAGTTTTCTAGGGCTGCTCTACAGAAGTGCTGCCAACCGGTGGTTTAAAACAACAGAAATCAGAATGTTCTCCAGATCCTTCCATTTTCTTGCAAATGATGTTATTTTGTTCTTCTTTATTGCTGAGTAGAATTCCATTGTGTGTATTTCCCACAATTTTGGAATCCACTCATCTGTTGATGGACATCTAGGCAAGATCAGTCAATCACAAAAAAGAAGGGACATATGTTTTCATTAATATGCGCAACCTAGGGAGTAGTGGGGGCACACAAGGGACTCCGGTTGATAATGGAGAACCCTCAGCGGGGCAAGGGAAGTGGTACAAGGGAAGGGGGAGGGCAAGAAAGAAGTGAATCAGTGGAATTACTATCATAAACAATGTGTCCATGTGAGAATAAACCAACATCATTCTCGGTACTTCATACGGGTGGGGGGAGGCGGGGGGACACTGAGAGCTGTGCGCATGTATGTTAACATCAAATAGATCTTCATTGTGATGTGAGACTCCCATGCACCTATGAAAGCATGTTAAAAAACAGAAATCAATTCCCTCACAGTTCTGGAGGCTGGACGTGTGAAATCCAGGCTGCAGCAGGCTGGCGCTCTCTCTGATGGCTCCAGGGGAGATACACTCCTTGCCTCTTCTGGTTTCTGATGCCATGACCCACAACCCTGCGTGTCCCTTGGCTTGGCAGACACGCCTCTCCAATCTGTGTCCCCAGTGTCGCTTGGCGGTCTTCTTCCTGTGGGTCTTCGCATAATCTCCCCTCTATGCTGTGTCCGTGTCCAAATTTCTCTTTTTTATAAGGATGGCAGTCATGTTGGATTAGAACTTATCCTAATGACTTCATCTTAACTTGATTAAATTTGCAAAAGCCTTATTCCCAAAGCGGGTCACAGCCTTGGGAACTGAGGTCAGGAATCCTACATATACTTGTTGGAGAACACAGTTCAAGCCATGACACCTGCCCTCGCCTATGTTGATTCTTAGACAATGAACCTCTTAGCATAAATCGCGGCAGGTTGTGAGAGCGGAACAGGGACATTTGGACCTCATCCAGGAGGCACCAAGGAGTCACTGGTGGCTCTTGAAGAAAGGGGTGACATGCCAGTAGAGTCATTTTAATAACATTAACGTGGAAATAGCACACACGATGGAGTGTGTCATGATGGAAGCCAGTTACTAGGACCAGGAGATGTCTCCTGGGCATCCCACCCAGCTACAGTCACCCCTACTGCGCGCAGCCTTTGATTCAGCCTGTCTCCTCCCACCAGAAGGTGTGTAAGACTAAGGCGGCATCACCAGCGACCAGGCTTCCATTCCAGCCGTGGACCCCGCTGGGCCTCCTCCCCTCTCGTCAGCGACTTCCGTATCAAGCGATAGGCAGGCGTTCTGTTTCTTAGCTCCTTGTGCTCAAGACTCCTGCTCATTTCTTCCTGCCCATCTGGGATGCTGCGTGTTATTATTGCCTTCTCTCCCCCACAACCTGTTTCTATGTGTATACCCAACCATGCGCTCAGCCTGTACCACATAAGACTTCAAATCTGGGTATATTCGCACACCTGTAATTCTAGGACTTGGGAGGCTGAGACAGGAGGATCACAGGTTAAAGATGGGTCTTGGCAATTTAGAGAGACTCTCAGCAACCTAGCAAGACCCTGTTTCAACACAAAAAATTTTTTAAAAAGGCATTGGGGGTGTAGCTTGGAAGTAGTAATGCCTTTGGGTTCAATCCCACAAAGAAATAAATAAAGTAAAATGAAGTATTGTGGAAACAATCAGAATGTGCTAGAACACAATCCTGATTATTTACTAGGAAGGCTTCCTGGACCTTCAAGATGTCTCCTCTAAGCTGAAGGAATGAGAAAGGATACTGGAAAATATACTTACCAATCCCAAAACAGGGCTCTAGGTGAGTCAGCAGATGTGGCCCCTCCTCCCTGGCCCAGGTGCCCGTCATGAGGCATCAGTCTACCCTAGAAGAGGATCAGCTTTCGTATCAAGGAAGAGGATCCACTCAGCTGCGGCTAATACATTTGGAGAATGGACATCTTGCCAATGCGCCATTTCCTAGTTCTTATCCCTTGCTCTCTCGTTCTGAGGATAAGCATCAAATATTGCCAAATTACTGTCAGTGGTTTTTACAGAAAATGTGTGCAAATAAAAAGCAATCAGGTCGGTGCCCAATATTTATCATTAATCTTCATAAAAGAGTTCAAGAAAAAGTCTTGGTAAAATTAACTCACTTAAAAATGTCCCCTTTCTTCACACTGAAGACTTAATGTCCTTGAAAATTCAATTTGGTAAAAAAAAGAAAAATGTTTGTCCAATTGAATTGCGAATCAATCCACTTTGATTCTTGGTGGAATGGGGAGAGGGAGGGAGACTGTGATATCAGACTGGGAATCACCATATGACTATTTTTTTTATTGGTACTGGGGATGGAACCTACGGGCGTTCTACCTCTGAGCTATACCCCAGCTCTATTTTACTTTTCTATTTTGAAACAGTGTCTAAGTTGCTGAGGCTGGCCTTGAACCTGAGATCCTCCTGTCTCAGCTTCCCAAGTACTGGGATTACAGGTGTGTGCTACCATAGCCAGCTGGGATTCATCATGTAACTACTCCAGAGGAGAAATCCAGGCAGGAGTGGCCAGGATCCCCCAGTACAGGCGTAAATCTCAGATCTCCTGGTCTCAGCACCTCCATTTTATCGCGCTTCACAGAAGACTGGCGTTGTCTCACCACCTTAACAACCCCTCTTGGAGGTAACAAGGCTGCTCCCTGGACGTGTTTCTGGCAAATTTAGCAAATCCCCCTTTTTTTTTTTTTTTTTTTTTTGCAGTACCAGGGATTGAACACAGGGGCGTTCTACCTCTGCGCTACGCCCCCGGCCCTATTTTTTTATGCTTTATTTTTGAAACCGGGTCTCACGAAGTTGCGGAGGGCCTCGCTAGGTAGAGAGAGAGAAAGAGAGACAGAGAGAGAGAGAGAAAGAGAGGAGAGAGAGATAGATCGATTGATCAATCGATCGATCGCGCGCGCATGCGCGCTAAGGTTGGCCGCGAACCCGGATCCTCCGGTCTCCGCCTCCCAAAGTACTGGGATTACAAGCCTGTGCCACCACGCCTGGCAGCAAATCCCTTTTTGCATGCCATCATTCATTCTTTCTCCACCCATCTCCGAATTCTCGTCCTGTGTTGAACAAATATTTATTGAGCACCGACTGCATTCTAGGCACTCTTCTGGGTACTAGGCATACAACCGAGAACAAAATAGGCAAAATTCCCCGTCTCCTGGAGTTTGCAGTCTAACAGGTGAGGCAGACATTAATTCAGATGCTTGGCTCGAATACTTGTATTCGAGATAGTGATATTCTTAGAAGGGAGTGAAGGAGGAAGCAGGTAGGAGGTGTGTGGGGGCAGGATGGAAGAAGACTCTCACTTCAGATGACTTGGCCAGAAAGGGCTGCACTGAGCGGTGCCATTGAGGGGAGGCTGGAAAACAGCGAAGGAGGAAGAAGTTCTGAGGTTGTCTAGGAGAAGCAGTTCCAGGAGGATGGGAAGGCACCTGTTAGGCTCTGAGAAGGAGCCAGAGCTGGTGTTCTGGAAACCTCCCGTGTGTGGCTGGTGTGTCCGGAGTAAGTGAAGCGTTTGTGGGTAGGTAATGGAGGTCCTGGTCATGCAAGATCCACAGGGCATTGTGGGGATGTTGGCTTTTATAAAGAGTGACATGAAGGCCACTAGAGGAGTCTGTGCAGAGGGGTGTGTCTCAGTCAACATTCTCACTGCTATCATCCAAAAATGTGACCACATAACTTAGAGGAAGGAAGATTTATTTGTTCAGTTTTCTTAGAGAGTCAGGGTTCAGTCCATGTGAGGCTGGGTCTGCGGAGCTCAGGGCATGGCGGTGGGAAGCAGAGAGAGGGAGAGAGCAAGGGCTCTGCTCTCACATCATGAAGGCCAGGAGCAAGAGAACAAACAAGCAAGGGGATTCAAAGACAAAAGCACAGTCCCTAAGGCCACACCCGCAGGGACCACATTCTCCAAGCCACACCTCACCTGCCTAGGTTATCGCCCAGGAAACCCATCACAATGGATTTAACCTACTGATGAGATTACAACCCTCATGACTTGTTACATCAACTCTGAACAGTAATACATGAGCTCTTCAGGGGACATCCTATATCTAACCAAGCTAGGGTGGCAGGTGACTTGTGCTCTAACAGGATTATTCTGGCTGTTGGTGGGGGGGGACAGACAAGTAAGGAATCCTTAGTCATAATACAAGGAGAGACATTGATGGCTTGGACTCAGGAGGCCCAGGATGGGGCCGCTTCTGGACATGTTATTTTTCTTTTGTCTGCTGAGACTCTTGTTTCTCCATTTCTAGTAATAGTTGCTAATTCATGATTACCACTGACATTTCCTGCACTTTTATGAGTTTCTCCAGCCCTGTCTGTTTCCCCGGTTTCATTATTATCAAACAGCTCAGCTGTGATAGACTGCTGGTCTTCATCTTCATATTGATTAATTTCATTTTCACATGCACCGCCCGCATCTCCAACATCTCTAGCGCTGTTCTCACATGATGACTCATTTGCGAACGACAGATTTTCATTATAGAAGTCATCTGCGGAGCACGATGTGTTGGACTAGACTCAGGTGAAAATGCTTGCTCAATTCTGCTTAGCGTTCCCTTTCACGAAATGGGATGTGATGGGTGTCTTTGAGTCTGACCACCGTCGAAATAATTACAAAGCTGTTTTCTCTTATTTATTTGCCGATCAACTGGGAATTGTGTTATTGTTTTACATGGGAAATGTAATTCTGGCAGTCACCACTTTTAAGTGAAATGATAACTGTGCTGCATTATGATTATATAACACGCCCATTACAGACTGAGGACCTCAGTCCCTTGAGCCTGGGTTCCAGACTGGGTGGGGAGGGTGACTCTCCCCCTAGCTAGACCTGAACTGGCTGTTTCTTGTTTATGGCAGGGGTTGCAAATGTGAGCAGTTCTGGGGGTCATTTTGTTGTGAGGTAGCATCCCAATCAAGACCAATCAGACCACTAAATGTGTTAATTGAGAGCCTTTATTACTAGCCGGCTGGGACTGCACAGAGCATAAGACCCAAGTGCAGTCGCTTGCCTTTTTTAGGACTCCATTTACAGAGCAAAGCTACAAAGCCACAAGCTATAAGGGGGTGAGAAGTACAAGTTCTCAGAGCAGGTTTTTATAGCAGGTTTCCATAGCAAGAGTGGGAAGCCCCCAACGGTTCTTTTTAGCATTTGAGCAAGCCAAGCATAACAAACATACAGAACAAAAACAATGACACAATAATAGTAATGACACAATGTTGTTACCCATTACCCTGCCAACATCCTGGTTTGATTTTTCCAAGGCCAACTTCCCTGTTCTAGGGCCAGGTTTGGGGTCATACTGGGTAACAATATGGAGTCATTCTAGCTCACAAGTTACTCTGGCTAACAAGCTCTCACTACTCATAATCGCAATTTAGCTTATATAGCTGGGTGAATCGGGAAAAGAAAAGAGGGAGTGCGGAGACTATTGGGTCTACAGTGACAAGCCAGGGCTGCAGCCTTTGCTTATGGTCCTATGGGAATGTTGTCTCAGTATTGACAACTTCCTCCAAAGAAGCTGGAGCTCTGCGTTATGGTGGACATTGTGATTTGTTATTTCTCTTCACTCTTGGAACAATTAAACAGACTTTAAAGCCAGACCAAATCCACATTGCCTATTTTGTAAATCCTAGTTGGCAAGGGCACCTCTGTACTTCCTGTTTGCTATCCTGCCTTCACTTGCTCTGTGAGGACAACCAGGTGGGATTCTGCAGAGTCGAGGCTTGTTCTAAGTAACAGCAAGGAATCTTACTTAGGGAGCGTCTTCGTCTGTTTGGGTTGCTCTAACAAAATACCATAGACTAGGTAGCTTATCAACCACAGAAATTTATTTCTTGTAGTACTGGAGGCTGGGAACTCCAAGACCAAAGCACTGGTAGATTTGGTGTCTGGTGTGGACTCAGTTTATAGATGGCACCTTCTCTCTTTGTCTCACATGGTGGGAAGGACATATGAGCTCCCTTGGGTCCATTTTATAGGGACACTTAATTCCATTCATGGGGTATCTGACCTCATGACCAGATCATCTCCCAAAAGTCCTGGGAGGATGGGATTTGGGCAAGCACAAATTATCAGACCATAGTGAGGAGGTTTATTAACTTACTGAGGTTTCGAACAGCTGGCTTCTGAGTGGAGTCAGCATTACATCTTGGCCTAAAGAGACTCTAAAGTTCTTGACTCAGTACTACACGGCTTACTAGCTAGGAGATGGTGTTAGTGGAATTTGAACTCAGGACTCTGGTTACAAAATCTGTGTTCTTTCTATTGCACTCCCAGTCCTGCCGTGGAGGGACTTATATGCAGAAGATGAGTCTAGACTTGGTCCCTTGTCTTACAAGAGTTCAGTCATTCTCTATGTCAGTTTAGACAAATTGTGTAGTTTAAAATAAGCTCTGGTTCTGTTATGGTTAGATATAGAATGTCCCCTGAAGAGCTCATGTATTAATGTTCAGAGTTGATGTAATTAAGTCATGAGGGTCGTAACCTCTTCAGTAGATAAATCCATTCTATGGATTTACTGGGTGATGACCTAGGCAGGTGGGGTGTGGCTGGAGAAGGTGGGTCCCTGGGCGTATGGCTCTGGAGAATGTGCTTGTGTCTTTGAATCTCCTTGCTTGCTTGCTCTCTCTGACTTCCAGCCTTCACGATGTGAGAGCAGAGCCTTTGATCTCTCCTTTTCTCTGCTTCCTGCTGCCATGCTCTGAACTCCACAGACCTGGCCTCACATGGACTGAACCCTGAAATCTCCAAAAGCTGTTAGCAAATAAATCTTCCTTCCTCTAAGTTGTGTGTTCAGTTGTTTGGGATGAGAGCAGTGAGAATGTTGACCGAGACAGTTTCCTCATCTATATAGTAGGCTAATAGTAAGACTATCTCTGAAGGTTATCTAGAGAACTGAATGAGATAATGTATTCAAAATGTCTGGCTTAATATTCCTGCTCACTAGTCCTCCTGTCCTTAGCAATGACTCATACCCTAGGATCCTAGGAGAGAGACATAGCCATGTGTCTGTCCACGCTGAGTGCTTCATTGACATGATTTGCCTTCACAATTAGACTCTAGGACAGGGATCATCTGCCTTGAATTCTCCTTACCATTGAGGCCTACAGGAGAAATTGGTTAAGAATTTGGACTCTAGTCCTGACCCTACTTTTCTTCAAAGTCCAATAAAAGTAATCTAACCATGTCAAGCCAGGAGCATCCCTGAATTTCCAGGAATCATTCTTTTGAATCATTTTTTGTTTATCACAAGGACATTGCCACCATGGTATTTAGAGTAAAGAAATACAGGATCTGGATTGAAACCAGTCTGGATTAAATTTCAACCTCACAGCTCATCTGCCCTACAACAAGGGTACATCAGCCCCTGAGACTTGTGCCCTGGTAATACAGGGAAATCTGTCTCCATCCATCTCTTCCTCCTCAACACCCTTGTCTGTTTTTTTGTTTTGTTTTGTTTTACCTTTAATATTTCTTACATGCCTTCATTATTGCTGATAAATATGAAAGTTGTACTAATGAGACACAGATCTAGGAAAAGGGAACTCGGAATTTTGGCAATGAATACTGACTTAATGAAGAGCCAACACCATGAGCCTTAAGCCCTGAAAAAATGCTCTCAAATGATGCTCAGCCTCCCAAGTACTGGGATTACAATGGTGTACACCATTTTATATGAGTGACTCAAGGACCTGCAGATTTTAGTATCCACAGGGAATTCCTAGAACCAATCCCCTGCATCTACCAAAAAGATGACTTCGTATTTTCATGTTCCAAGACCTGAATGTCCAAAATAAATAATAATATTATGATCATGATAGAAATAATATTTATTGAGCATATTCTTCGTTAGGAACTATGTTAGCATTTAATCCAGTTCATCTTTTTTTCTGCTCATGACAATCATGTAGGCTGGGTGCTGTTGTACTGATCTTACCTTTACATATGACAAACACGAGCAGAGAGTCAGATTCTAAGGAACTGGCCCAGGATCATGGAGTAGGAACATGGTGGGGGCAGCACTAAACAAAGACCTGGGATATCTTCAAAACTTAAAATCCCATAGAATTGGAGGCTATTATGGTTAGATATAGAATGTCCCCTGAAGAGCTGATGTATTAATGTTCAGTGATGTAATTAAGTCATGAGGGCTTTAATCTCATCAGTGGGTAAATCTATTGTAATGGATCTACTGGGTGGTAACCTAGGCAGGTGGGTGTGGCTGGAGAAGGTGGGTCCCTGAGGGCATGGCCGTAGGGACTGTGCTTGTGTCGTTGAATCTCGTGGCATGCTTGTTCTGTTTCTGGCCTCTATGATGTGAGAACAGAGCCCTTGCTCTCACTCTTTCTGCTTTCTGCTGCCATTCCCTGAGCTCTATAGACCTGGCCTCACATGGACTGAACCTGAAATTTCCAAGAAACTGTGAGAAAATCTTCCTTCCTCTAAGTTGCGTGACCAATTGTTTTGGATTACAGCAGTGAGAATGTAGACCGACTGAGACAGGGACCATGCCAGACATGTAGACGGGGTCTACTATGTCCTGAATGAAAAGGACAAACGGATGAGTTTCGTTAGTGTCTATCCTGAGGCTCATGTTTTTTTCTTGTTGATCTGTTTTCCCAGAGAGTGTCTAATTTCAGCATGTCCTCTGGAGTATCTGGGGGACATGTATCCAGGAATCAGAAATGACCACAACAGGATATAGCAGGTGAAGCTTAGCCCCACTGAGGAAGGAGAATGTTGAAAAAAGGTCCTTAAATGGCACAGATCAATCAAAAGGAAGACACATGAAATGGAATTACCTTATTTTTCCAGGGGCATTCAACTTCTGGGCTACACCCCCAGCCCTTTTTACTTTTTATTTTGAAACACAACCTCACTAAGTTGCTGAGGTTGGCCTCGAACCTGCCATCCTCCTGTGTCAGTCTTCCTAGTACTGGGATCACAAGTGTGCATCACCACGCCCTGCTATTATTTGTTTTATAATTTCCTTCTAGAATTCCTTCTTTAGGAATGACGGGCATTTGGGGTCTATACTCTATACCTCTTTTTTGTTTCACATCATTTCGAGGTTCTCAAGGTCCTTAACCATATCTGCCTAGACCACTTTTTCCACATAAGGTAACATTCACAGGTTCGAGGGACCAGGACCCTGATATCTTTGAGGGCCATGGCTGGGTCTTCTGCAGGACACTCTTGCTCCTTCTCATTGGTGTCGAGGTTGGTGTCCTCCTGCTATTGTGCCCACAGTCACAGACACTGTCCCCATCCAGCACACTCAGCTTTGATCTGGCCTCTCGCCTCCTCTGCCTCCTGCTCCTCCCCAGCTCTTTCCAGACTCCCAGCACTTGCCTCTCTCCTTCTTTGCTTCCTTCCCTCATCTCATTTCATCTCCCCTCTTCTTCACTGTCCTTCACCACCCTCTGCTTTCCCCTTCCCCTTCCTTCTTCTTTCCTCTCCCCTTCTCTTCCCTCATCCTCTTTATCCCCCTTTTGCTTCCTCCACCATCTCCTTCCCGCCTCACTCTCCTTTCTCTTCCTTTTTCTCTCTTGGTTTCTACCTTCCTCCTCCTTTGTTTTCCTCTTTTCTAAGGCTTCTTCTAGCCTAATCTCTCCATGGCTCTGATCAAATATCTGCATCCCCCACCACATCAGAAATCTTCAACATTTCTGGCTTGCTTACAATATTTATTTTGTTCTTGCTTTCTAATATCTTGATTCATTTAATCATAAAAATCAATTTCTGAAACTTCATTAAGTTCTTGGATAAAGAAGATTACATATATTTGTTAGTATATATTTAATATATAAAATAATTTATATATATTTCCAGCCCTTTTGTTATTTTTATTTTGAAACAGGGTTTCACTAGGTTGCTAAGAGTCTTGCTAAGTTGCTGAGGCTGGTCTTGAGCAAGTTCTTGGATAAAGGAGAATATATATATATATTTCCAACCCTTTTGTTATTTTTATTTTGAATCAGGGTTTCACTAGGTTGCTGAGAATCTTGCTAAGTTTCTGAGGCTGGTCTTGAGCAAGTTCTTGGATAAAGGAGATTATATATATTCATTAATATATATTTAGTATATATAATTAATATATATATATATATATATATATATTTCTAGCCCTTTTGTTATTTTTAGTTTGAAACAGGGTCTCACTAGGTTGCTGAGAGTCTCACTAAGTTGCTGAGGCTGGTCTTGAGCCTGTGATCCTCCTGTCTCAGCCTCCCAAGTACTGGGATTATAGGCGTGCGCCACTGTGCCCAGCTTTTGTTATTTTGAAACAGGGTCTCGCTAAATTGCTGAGGTTGGCCTTGAACCTATGATCCTCCTGTCTCAGGCTCCCAAGTGGTGGGATTACAGGCATGTGCCACCGTGTCTGACTAGGAGTAATATCTTTTACAATTATAATACCTAGAATTACGTCTTTCTCTACCACATTTCTTTAGACCGTGAGCTCCCAGTGGCAAAGATGCTGCCATATTTGTTTTTGTTTACTTAATGCCCAGGACATGGTGTTGCTCTGACATGTTTATAAATCCATGTCATTGCGGATTTTGTAAAATGAACTGCATATGGTTGTTTAAACTGATTACGCAAATTGATTAGACTGCCATGTCCTATCCGGTGATTGTCCGGCTACTAATTTGGAAACAATACTCAAGTTTCTATTAGTCCTAGCTGGTTGAACTTGAGAGCACCATTAACCCTTTCTCAGAGGAGCAGATGGGAGGAGGGGAGCCGCTTTCTGGCTCTTTGGTATGCAGCTGTTCACTTTCAAAACTTAATTTAAAACAATAAAAAATGCACCTCGAAATCATTTTGTCTCCCTATTTACTTAATGTGATTTATTCTAAATGCACTTTGTATCACCATAATGCATCCGAGCTCCACCACTACCACCTGTATTTTGTAGGGGAAATAAACAAGACCTCGCTCATCAGATGAGTTAATTACAATGACATATTCGCTCCTCCCCAGAGATACCATAAACTAAAATGCTGCAGAGCTCTAATTCAAACAAGCAGCTTGGAAACAGGAGCTGCGCTGTGGTGTCATTTTCTCAGGAAGAATCAAAAGCTCAAGCCAGACTGGCTCGTAGGGGGCAGGATCGCTTGAATTTATCAGACGGAGGCCCGTCCGGGGTCGCGTGATAAATCTGTAGGTGAGTTGAGCATGAACCCATTTCTCAAGATGTTGGCAGTATTTTGTAACCTCTGTGCTTCTGCGCATCATGGGGTCATTTTCTTCGCCACCTGCTCCATCCACTAATTTCTCCCTCCCCTCGGGTATCTGCCTGGGGATGGCTCTGCACACAGAGGGCTGTTTGATAGCATGCAGTCCCGTGTCACATCGGGCCTCTGGGGAGACAGCTGCAGCAGCAAAGTGACTTCCACTCTTTAAGGCCCTTAGGGAAACTTGAGGGAGGGGGCTGTTGTGAGAATCTTAAGTCAGATTCTCTTCAGCGGAACCCAAGATGAGGATCTCTCTGCAGGGAATTATTTGTGTGGGGGTGTGTGGTTACTGGGATTGAATTCAGGGGGCATTCTACCGTATCTGAGCTACATCCTATTTTATGTTTTGTTTTGAAACAGGGTCTTGCTGAGTTGCTGAGACCCATGCTAAGTTGCTGAAGCTGGCCTTGAACCTGCGATCCTCCTGTCTCAGCCTCCCAAGTACTGGGATGACAGGCATGGGCCACCATGCCCAGCTGCAGGGTCTTTATTGATAATGTTTCCCAGGAGAATCGTGTGAGGTGTAAGAAGCAGGGAAGGGCAGGAATCCAAGCAGAGGGGTGACTGTAGGCAAACCCCAGCCTTATCCTGAGCCCACGGAGCTCTGGTGTATAAATCATACTACTTCTGATTTTCTCCCCCACTGATGGCAAAAGAGTTGGGCTCTCACACTCCCTTATCAAGGGTGAGGAGCACTTGGGAGAGGCATAAACTCCAGGCATTTCTGGCTGCTTCCTTGTGGGCTAAGAGCCCCACAGCCTGCAGCACAGCTTATGCAGAACCAGAGGGGAAGACGGTCTTGATGTATAATGATTTGACTTAGGATCTTTGACTTTACAGTGGCGTGGAAGTGGTATGCATTCAGGAAGAAATGCACCTGAGCTGGGACTATTGATCTTCTCCTGGGCTGGCGGCATGCAGGACGACAGGCCCTTGAGATGCAGGGCAGTGAGCTGCAGCTCCCAGCCACCCCGGACCACAAGGGACACTGCCACACTCGGCAGTATGCTGTGCTGCTAAGAGAGGATGCTCAGTGGGAAAGGTGTATTAAATGCATTTCTCAGCCGGGTGTGGGAGCGCATGCTTGTAATCCTCGTAATGCCAGGACTTGGGGGGCTGAGACAGGAGGATTGTAGGTTTGGGACTGGCCTCGGCTACTTAGTGAGGCCCTCTGCAACTAGTGAGACCTTGTTTCAAAACAAAAAAATAAATAAATAAAATAGGGCTGGGGGGTGTAGCTCAGAGGTAGAATGCCCCTGGGTTCAATCCCCAGTGCCACAATAACTAACTAACTAACTAACTAACTAACTAAATAAATAAATAAATGCATTTCCTACTTGTGATGGTTTTGACATATGATGGGTTTATTGGAACGCTACTGCATCTTAAGTCAAGGAGCATCTGTATACGGGAAAGCCCAAAAGAAAACTGGGACTAGGAGATCACCTGTAACAGGAATCCCAGGTGGGAGAGAGAGTGTCGGATCTGCTGTCTCCAGGAAGTGGCACCAAGTGCCCTGCGCCTGCAGGGTCCCGGCTCGGGGTGCAGGACCCCCTCACCCCGCAGTGCACGCAGTCCACACAGCTTTTCAAGACCTTGAAAATAGTCGAGACCTAAAATAAGTTTGTGGTTACCAGTTTAACATCAAAAGGAAAAGTTAACAGAAAGTAAACGCATTTATTGGTTCAACTAATATTTATTATCGTGTAGTAGATTGCATCCTGGCCAGGAGTGAGGGTCACTGCACTGGACAAAACACACAAAAAAACTTGACCTAAGAATAAGAATAGAAAGACAATAAATATGAATAATAAGTAATATTCAATAATAATAAATAAATATTCAAGTAAGAATAGAAAGAAAGAAATAAGAATAATAACTAATATTTAATAATAATGAATAAATATTCAAGTAAGAATAGAAAGACGATAAATAAGAATAAGTGATATTCAATAATAATGAATAAATATTCAAGTAAGAATAGAAAGACAATAAATAAGAATAATAAGTGATATTCAATAATAATAAATAAATATTCAAGTAAGAATAAGCCGGGCATGGTGGTGCACGCTTGTAATCCCATTATTTGGGAGGGTGAGACAGGAGGATCGCAGGTTCACGGCCAGCCTCAGCTACTTAGTGAGGCCCTCCGCAACTTAGTGAGATTCTGTTTCAAAATAAGAAATAAAATAGGGCTAGGGGTGTAGCTCGGAGGTAGAATGCCCCTGGGTTCAATCCCCAGTACCGCAAAAAAAAAAGAAAGAAAAACAAAAAGGAAATGAACGGAGTGACTCAAAACAAAATAAGTAGGTTTATAAACAGTCTTTCCACTTATTTTTTAACAAAATCAATGTTATTTAATGTATCGTGGAAGCAGAATTCCCAGCACCTCTATTTACAGCTGGGCTTGTGCAACATGGCCTGGGAATGAGTATATTTAATATACTTGATAAAATAAGAGTGGGCAGGGTTAAGAAAGTCTTTTAACCATTGGCACATACCAATGGTGCATATGTACGGGTTGTGGGTGATGTTTCTATACATGTAGACATTGTGTAAAGAGAGCCTGTAAGAGAGCCTCGCTCACCTCGGCCAGGTAGCACCGCAGGTCCACAAGCGAAATGTCCTGGCACCCTTGGAAAAGTCGTGTTTGGAAACTGAACTCTCAGGGGGTAGATTGCTAAATCCACAGAGCAAGGTGTTCATTTACAGCAGGCGAGAGCGCCGGCACACTAACGCAGACGCTTTCTTTCCCAGTATTGACTTACCTGAGAAACCAAATTAATTATCAGCCGCTTGCTCTGCTAAGTGTGGAATTAGGAAGAAAGGAAATTGGATGGTCTTAAGGGATCGCTCTTATAGGCTTGGATAAGTCCTGAGAAATTGCCTTTGAAGAAACAGGAATGCGCTGTAACGCGGGGACAAGCTCCGCCTTGAGGAACCCCTCGTTGAACGCCGATGTTGACCCAAGTTTGTCACCCCAGGCTCTTAGTTCACACTTGTCTTTATGGCGTCACCTGATTGTAAAAGAATCTAAATTCTGTTTTACATCAGCGCAGTTTTAAGCGCGCCATGATCTGGCTGTGTCTGGTTAAGTATCTTAATCTCATGGATAAATTGTAATCTTTCATCAGAAATAAATTCCTCTTTTTTTCTTTATTCCTTGCTCTGTCGCACTTTAAGTCTTTTCTATTTTTTTTTTTAGCACCATAACATAGGTCTCAAAGAGCTGGGAAATATGTGGTCATAAAATATGCAGATAAGCCATACCTTATTTCATTATAGTGAATGAGCCCACACTCTAGCCAAGTTCTGGCCCTTCCACTCAGCGACCCTATGAGCAGAACCAAGCTCACTTTGCCTCGGTTTTCTTACTTATAAAATAGGGATAATAGCAACACACCATGCTATAGAGTTATTGCGATGATTCTTTAAGTGTGTAGGTAATTTGAACAGCAACCCTCAGAAAAGGTATGGTTTCAGGACTTTTAAGGGTCTCAGAGGCCTAAGAGCCACAAAATCAAAAGTATTTTTTATAGCCAGGCATAGTGGCACACGTCTGTAATCCCAGTATTTGGGAGGCTGAGAGGGGAGGATCACAGGTTCGAGGCCAGCCTCAGCGACTTAGAGAGAGCCTCAACAACTTAGTGAGACCCTGTTCCAAAATTAAAAAATAGGTCTGGAGGTTTAGTTCGGAGGTTGAATGCCTCTGGGTTCAGCCTCCAGCAACAAAATAAAGAAATACATAAAAAGTATTTTTATAACCATATTTCAAGGCTATTTGTCTTTCTGTTGAGTTGGCTTTTTGCTAATGGTACAAGAGCGATGTCAGGTGGAAATGTTGGTACCTGTGTATGAATGAAGGTGGTGGCAGCAGCTGTGACAGAAGTCACAGTACTCGTCACCAGGGGGAAAAACGAAACATTGGTATCGCTTAAGAGTACCTTTGATAAAGTAATAACATGTCTTAATTTTATTAAATCTCGAAATTATAAACATTCTATGTGATGACATGGAAATATATATATATATATTTATGGACATGGGAAAATATATATATGGCTTGTGTGTGTGTGTGTGTGTGTGTGTGTGTGTGTGTACAACACTTCTTCTGTACAAGGAATCATGATGGTTTTCTCCAGGAAAAACACTCGTGTGATTGATTTGGGAGTTGCAGTCACCATTGTTTTCATGAAACACCATTTCTACTTGGAAGAATGACTGACAAATTATGGTTATTCAGACCTCAGGATCTGGCAGATTTTTTTTTTTAAAGAACAAAATGAGCGATCACTGCAAGGAATACGACCAATGGCACTGTTGTCAATGACAAAAATTATTGTTTTCAAGCAAAATGAAAACTTTGGGAAACTTGAATCCACCACTGTGAGCTTGACAGCTTCCCCACACTTAAATACTTCTTTGATAAAAATCATGGCGATATGAAATCTGTCAACATCTGCAATTTCTTCTGCTGTGGTTTGTATCAAAGGTCCATCCATGTGGAAAGGCTTGGTCCAGGGTGGTGGTATTAGGAGGTGCTGTGGACCTTTAAGAGGCGGGGCCTAGTGAGAGGTCCTTAGGTCATTGGGAGCCTGCCCTTAAAGGAGATTATGGGACCCTTGTCTCCTCTCTGTCTCTGACTTGTGATGTGCCCATTTGCTTCAGCATGCTCTCTCATCGTTGGTACCCATCACCTTCACCAGAGGCCACACCTGTATCGGGCTGCCTCATCTTGAGTTTGAACCTCCACACTATGAGTTATGTAAACCTTTTCTCTTATAAGTTAATTGTCTCTGGTGATAGACCAAATATATTTTAATGTAACAGAATATGAAAGAGTTACTGGTATGATTTCAGATTCCAACCTTTGCAAAACTATTACTTGTTGAGTTTTGGTGTAGTATCAAATAAGAATATCCATACTTATCCCAAAAGCTTCTTAAAATACTCCTGTCTCTTCCAACTGCATATATGCACAAAACTGGATTTTCCTCATGTACTTACTTCAACCAGAACAACATATCATAACAGAATAAATACAGGAGAAGATACGAGAATGTAGCTGTTTCCTACAACTAGCTGTTAAAAAAAGTATTCCCGTAAATATATTTTTGGAAACTATAGTTATATTTATGTAAGTATATGTTGTTTATGTAAGACCCATGAAATAGGTTTGCTATCATTTATTGTTATCAATTTATTACTATTTTAACATGACTTTATAAATGCATATTTAAAATGTTTTCCAGCCTTAATTTTTAATGTGGTAAATATTGATCACTGTAAGCCATATGAATAAAAACTCTTTGGAAAGCTCAATAGTTTTTAAGAGTGTGTAGGAATTCTGGGAGCTAAATGCTTAAGAATTGCTGATTTACAACATTGCTTTGTACACAGTAAAAGGTATATAATCCTTAACACTTTTATAATCTAGCTATTCACTAGCATCCAACTATTTCAGGATTATATATACATTTAATTAATGGTTAACTAAATTAATTAGTTAACTTTTATTGAAGATTTGTTCTGTGCCAGACCCTGTGAGCTTTGCATGCATTATCTAATATAATATTAATGAAACATCATGAGATAAATACAATTATTAGTTTCATTTTATAGCAAAGGAAAGTGAGGTTCAGGGAGGTTAGATAATTTGACCAAAGTCACATGGCTATGAAGTAGGAGAAATGAGATCCCCAGCCATCTGACTTTAGAGGTTTTTTCTATGCACAGTGGTAGCATTATTTATATTATTTATTTATATTTATTATCATTTTATTTTATTGTGTTTATATTATTATATAATTACTATGAAGGCTAATATAATATAAATTTATATTATTTATATTTATAGTATTATACTTATAATTCTTAACCTAAATTACATAACTCTCACTTTGAAAGTTCTGAGCCTTTCACTAACCGTATTATTATTTGCATTTAATATTATTTATATTATTCTTACATTTGAGGTTCTGAGTCAACTTGATGGTAGGATCAGAGCCGACTCCCTCCACTCAACCCACACAAGCCTCCCTAGTACTTTCTAGGAACCCTCAAAAGAGTACCTCTCGTGGGGTCACCCCCGTTTCCATCATCAGTCACCCTCCATGTTCTGCCTCTTTCTTCCACTCATTAGTGCCCGTTGGTTACAAAACCAGTCGAAGGAGCCTGGTCAACACTCAGTGCTGATGCCCTCTGTGTAGGAGCCGCTACCCCAGGACCTTAGGGTGCCAACAATCCTGTGTGCTATCCAGATTGGCTACATAACTTTCAGGGTCTAGTGCGAAATGAAGTCGTAGGGCCTCTTCTTCAAACATTATTTGCATTCAAGACCCCCACAGCGGAGCGCCAATCAAGGACAGGGTTCTGTGTGAGCTTCTCTTCTGGTCAGGTGCCCCAGGAACAGACTCTGGATTCTCTGCAGAGATGGGAAGTTGCCCCACCTTTCTGAATATAGTCCATGTTGTGTCCCTTGAGCACAGAGGCAGGAGCAGGAGCCCACGGTCTCACCCCCTCTCTCGTGGGAATGGGTCCTGTAGCTGTGGTCATCGTCCCTTTACCCAGAGATGATCAGCTCCCATCTACAAGACTGCTCTGCATTTCCTCTGCCGTTCTCGCCCTCCAGAAGCAAGCCCAACACCGTGGGCATGTCTCTGGAGGTGCACAGCTGGAGAGGTGTGGGGGCGAGGTGAGGTTCTCCCCACAGCTGGACTGGCCATATTCTGTTGGGGTTCTGAAGGGAAAGACACTTGATTGGTATAGAGCGTTGAGTTTAACTTCTAAAAACATAGCACAATATCCTTAAGACTCCTTCAGGGTAGAGAAACACCAAACCATGTTAAGCCAAAGAAGGATGTTTATTGCCTTATTTTAACCAAACCATAGGAAGGATAGATCCGGAAGGGGACCAATACCTAGTACCAGAACAACATGGAAGGAATCATTTGCCCCAGGATAGAGTAAATATTCTGGACAAAATCCTGTGGAAAAAGAGCCCTTTGCAGAAATGTGAACCAAACATTTAGCCTAACAAGGGCAAGGGAAAGGGATTCAGTGTTAGAATATTTTGTTGTTAGAATAAAATGACATGCCTGTAATTCCAGTACTTGGAAGGCGGAGACAGGAGGATCGCAGGTTCAAGGCCGGCCTCAGCAACTTAGCAAGACCCTCAGCAACTTGGAAAGACCATGTTTCAAAATAAAAAAAAAAA
The DNA here is from genome assembly GCA_004027185.1 of Glis glis. Classification (NCBI taxonomy): domain Eukaryota; kingdom Metazoa; phylum Chordata; class Mammalia; order Rodentia; family Gliridae; genus Glis; species Glis glis. The sequence continues at coordinate 25,309 of PVJS01002830.1, forward strand.
ATAAAAAGGGCTGGGGGTGTAGCAAGGAGGTAGAATGCCCCTGAGTAGTTCATTTCCTAGTATAAAAAAAAAAAGAAAGAAAAGAAAAGAAGTACCTCAGGTAAGTGCTGATGTTTATATCTCAATAGCAAAATTTAAGACTCAAGAGAGAGAGAAAAGAGTCGGGAGTGGTGGTCCACATCTGTAATCCTAGTACTTGGGCGGTTGAGACAGGATCACAGGTTCAAAGACAGCCTTAACAATTTAATGAGGTTCTTAGCAACTTAGTGAGATCCTGTTTATAGATAAAATAGGGATGAGGGTGTATCTCAGAGTTAGAATGCCCCTGAGTTCAATCTCTAGTATCAGAAAGAAAAAAAATGAAAGAAAGATAAAATCCATAGTTCAATCCAATGGATCATGCTGTGTTTGGTTTAGGATTTTGGAAGTCCTCCTAGTGTTTTTGAGTGCCAGGGCATGATAAGACAGATTCTATTTCCAAACTCCCAATTTCAGGACAATTTTTTTTTTTGTCAAAATAAAGGTAAAAATAAGCCATGACTTGGGAATTTTATCAGACATACCACAATACTGCATTATTTATTTATCGCATAAACACATCTAGTTTCAAGAGGTAGATACGCAAAGGACACACACGTGTTGTAAACATCAACACTCCTCCACGAACCAGGAGCCTGTGAAAGATGAACCCAAAAAGGAATCGACATCCTTCTATCCACGTACGTCCTTTGTTTTACACCAAAGGTAGCATCTTTGCAGAAAAAGCCTGTATTTATTCTCCCGACACCAGACAGGGAAAGAGCGGGTGAATTAAAGGAAACCAGAATGTGGTCACTGTCTCCAGGGTGGTTGTAGCCAATGAGAAAGTTGCCTGATCTGCAGTGGTTGAGTGACTTCTTAAAATTCTCTGCAAGGCTGACCTATTTCTAATTCCTGGAGCCCATAGTCTAAAAGGTCATTAATCTGGGCTCGGCTCATGATGTTGAGACTTAAGACTTCTATTTCTTAAATGCCAAAGGTGTGGCGGATGGCCTTTTGAAATGTTGGTTATCTCTGTTGAGGCGTGCAGCGGGTAGGAGAGAGGTACCTCTGCCGTTTCCAAAGGAACCACGCGTGTCTTTTTGGCCATTTGGATCTTGGCCACGGATGAAAAAAGACAAGCCCATCTCCCACGCGCACTTTCTTGTTGTCACGTACAGGGAGAAACAGGCACGTGTTTGCTGAAGGTTGACGGCATCAGATGCTCCTCCTGGGAGCGAAGTCGGAGGGGAACATCAAAGTCTCAATTCATCCTTGTCACTCTCTTCGGATGTCCCCTCATCTCCTCTAAGATGAAATCTGAGCTCTTTGTCGTCACATCCAAAGTTCCTCTTGGTCTTCCTTTTGTTTGTCTCACCAGTCTTACCTGCCTCTCCCCAAACTTGCCTTTGACCTCTAAGAACAAGCCCCGCCTACATTCCCTTTGTAAGTCCCATCAGCCACCTCTCACCTGGAGGATTCAGGTTTCAACCTGGATACCCCTTCCTGGGTGGCCTTAGGAAACTCTCCAAAGCTGAGGGAGGGGCTCTGCTTTGCCGTTCCCATAGCAACTGGTGCTTGCTGCAGAGATGCACTTCCTTGGAATTTAATTGCCTGCTTACTTAGAGTCCCTTCCCGTCTCTGCTTTTTCTTGTTTTCTTCTCTTTCCCCTTTCGCCTGGGCTTTCTCCTTCTCTTCCTTCATTTTAATACATTCTCCTTGTACAAAACCCAAACCCGGTGGGTAAAGGATGCAGCCCTCTTGGATCATGCGCCGGGTCTCTTCCGTGTCTCTCCAGGCCCTCTGCTCAGTGCCCGGGGAGGCTGACCACGGGGTCTGCATTGATGGACTCTTGGCCCTCCAGATTCCCATAGGGTTTGGCCATGGAGGGCCCCAAAGAATATCAGAGGGCAAAGGAGAAAGAGTTTGGGGTATTCGTTCCCCCACCTCCCTCCCTGCCACGTGCCCCTGGGCTGAACCAGCAACATACCACTCCAGCAACAATATGGGGACTCTCAGGTGTCCCCTCTTTTTTTTGGTCCTGGGGACCGAACCCAGTGGCATTCTACCTCCAAGCTACACCCCCAGTCCTTTTTATTTTTTGTTTTGAAGCAGGGTCTCACTAGGTTGCTGAGAGTCTTGCTATGTTTCTGAGGCTGTCCTCAAACTTGCAATCCTCCTGTCTCAGCCTCCCAAGTACTGGGATCACAGGTGTGCGGCACCATGCCCAGCTCAGGTGTCCCTGTTTCTGCTGTCACCTGTCTGGGTTCTGGTGGCACGTGTCCCTGTCATCTCAGGCGGGGTTATTAATGCTCCCCACAGTTACTACTGCAGTTATATAGCTCTGGGTCTTCTTATTTTCCTGAAAGATTTCCTCCTTTGGATCCGGGTTCGCGGCCAGCCTCAGCTCTCTCTCTCTCTCTCTCTCTCTCTCTCTCTCTATTTAATGAGACCCTCCGCAATTTCATGAGACCCGGTTTCAAAATAAAGTATAAAAAATAGGGCTGGGGGCGTAGCGCGGAGGTAGAACACCCCTGGGTTCAATCCCCGGTACCGCAAAAAAAAAAAAAAGATTTCCTCGGTCTGTGTAAATAGTTCCTTTATTAAACGTTCCTTCTACGACACCGTCTGAATGTACATCTTCTTCCTGCTGAGACCCTGAGCCATTGAGACCACCCCTTCCGATCCCAGGCCCTGCGCCCCCTCCCCAGGGGTCACCCCAGTTATAACTGTGTCTTCTAAACTACCACAAGCCGAGATTCTAACACAGTGCGTCACACACATAGAAGAGTCCAGCAAACATTGGCTAAATGCTATTGTTGAATCTTGAGCTCTCGGGAGAAAATGGGTCAAAAGTTGCTAATTCCAGGCAAACACTCATTTCCTCTGTACATCATAAAGATGAGGCAGGATCACAGTTATGAGAGTGGAAAATTCCCTCGCGGTGGTGGCAACAGATAGCCATTATGTGTTCCAATGAAAGACTCGGGAATGGGTACAAAAATAATCCACTGTACACCATCAAAAATTGAAAGCACATTCTTTTCCTTTGAAATGAGATCGGCTTCTGGAAGCCTTCCCTCCAACACCCATCCATCTAACACTGCTCTCCAAGGACCCGGGTAAAATGCAGTTTGTTTCATAATAAGCCTCAGGAGTTTTCTTTAAAGACATGATTACCCAGAAGGCAGCGAGAGCTGTCTACGGTTTCATCTGCTTCAAGAATATTTCTATCTGAAAGAAAAGACAAGAGAGCTCCAAAGTTGCCCTGGAAATTCTGGCTCGTGAATTACACAGAAAATGGGAATTTTGCATCTCCGTGAGGGCTCCGGGATTGGACCCCATCCCCCGAGGTAGAGCGCTCAGATACGGAGCACGAACCCCAGCAGAAGTCCACCTCTCTGTCAGACCAGCAATAGACCGAGCTGTCAGGTGACCGCCTTTATTCCACTACGGTGTCACCCCTGGGCTTGGGGGGTCTATTTCAAGGCTGAGCTGGGACACCGCAGTCTCAGGCCGCTGTCACAGCTGCTCTTCGGGGTGTCTTCACTGTGAGACTGCCGTGTCTCATTTCACCTTGCGTGAAATGAGAGATGAAGGAGCTCCTCCAACCGAGTGGTGAAGACATTGCCTTTTCAGCCCGGTTCTTGGCCACGGTGTCTGTCCCTTCCAAGCCGTCTCCCATCGCCTGGGTGGGGTAATCACATCCCACTCCAGGCTGCCTCTCCACCTTGGCAGCCACATCTACTTTTGTACTTATTTTCCTTTATTGTACTGGTTCATAATCAAAGGTCAAGAGACTGGGCAGGAGCCATATCAGGCTCACCAACTAAAACTGGCCCAGAAATGAAATTGTTACTGAATTACACTGCTGTGGTTTAGATAAGCATCCCCCAAAGGCTATGTGTGAATGTCTTGGTCACCAGCCTATGGCGCCATTGGGAGGTTGTGGCCCCTTTAAGAGGCGGGGCCTAGCGGGAGGAAGTTAGATCACTAGGGGTGTGTGCTTGAAAGGGATATTGGGCCCTGGCCCCTTTCTCTCCCTCTCTGCTTTGTGGCTGACACGAGGTAAGAATCTCCCTCTGCCACATGCTTCTTCCCTCTCACCAAACATTTCCCATGACTGATTCTTTTAATCCTTCGAAATGTCCTTATGACCCTTATTCACATCAGCCGGCTCCACCAGGGCACAGCTCTCCTGGCGTACACTCCCTGGGGATTCATTTCACCACCAGACCCTGGGTTGGTGCAGCTATCCTTACTCATGTCATGTTCTGATGTGAGCACTGTGGACATTTTGGACCTCATTTCTCCAGTTCAAGTGCTCAGACGTGGAGCATAAGCCGTATCCGTCATGCTCTCTGTAGCGGAGACCATCCTGGGTACTGTAAGATGTTGGGCAGCAACCCCAACTTCTGCCCCCCGAATGCTGGTAGCAGTCCCCACCCAATCGTGATAACTAAAAATGTCTCCAGACAGTGTCCAATATCCCTTGAGGCCCACAGAGTCCCTAGTTGAGAGCCACTGGTGTAGTGAATGACAGGCGGGGCACACATCAATAGAGGAAACTTAGTCTGGGCAGTAGTATAGCTAAGTCTGCACATTCTTACACTCCAGCACTCCCTGGAATGTTCTCGGTGGTGACTGTGAGTCTCCTGCCGGAACAAGGCAGGTAGGGGTCTGAGTGCATCTGGCCTGAAGTCCTTTCACGTTTGCTGCATGGAGGAGCTCAGGGACTTGGCACATCCATTTCTGCCTGATGCAGCTCCAGACTGCAGTACAGTCTCACAGGGACACATGTCTCTGGCTGTTTGGGGACCGTGGTTCGGGACTTTGTTACATCCAGTCTTTGTAATAACTCTGCAGGACAGGTTGGGTTATGATCCTATTCTCAAAGAAACCTGGCGGGGGGAAGTCAGATGTTCAGGTCACGTAGGTACTGAGCCAAGTCTCGAGGTTGGGTCTCTTTGGTTCCAGACACTGACTGGTGGATCATTACTGCTTCTCGGGCAGTGAGAGAGGGCTCGGGACTCTCCCACTTGAGAAAGAAGCAAAGGAAATCAATGGTGGAAACCCAGGTTCTGGGTGACAGGTCCAGGAGTGGTACTGGGTGGCTCCTCTCCACCCAGTCCGCCCTGTTGCCGTCATTCCAAGGAAACTTCGAGAGGTCAGATACTGATCCCTCCTTCTGCGCATCTGTCAGTTTAGTTCCTCAGTCCATGTTCTACTGAAGGGGCTGGCGACTTTAGACTAGATGATTCCACTCTTGCTCTAGGAGAATCGCCGCCTATTTAACTACAAGCACCTCATTAATTCATCTCATAAGCTGTGCGAGGACAGGGCGATCTCTACACAGATCACTTGACATTTAGCTCAGCACTTGGGACTTGCAGGGAGTGTTTCCTGCAAGAGGGAATCAATTGTTTAATGGATAAATCTATCTTGAAAAAAAAGTAGATTGAGCTGGGCGTGGTGGTGCACACCTGTAATTCCAGTACTTGGGAGGCTGAGATAGGAGGGTCGCAGGTTTGAGGACAGTCTCAGCAATTTAGGGATTTCCTCAGCAACCTAATGAGACTCTGTTTCAAAACAAAAATAAAAAGGACTGGGGGTGTAGCTTGGAGGTAGAACGTCCCTGGGTTCAATCCCTAGTACTACACACACATAGACACAGACACACACACACACACACACACACACAATCTGTTTGACTAGTCATATATCTATCTATGATATATATCATAGATCTATCTGTCGAATCATCTATGATATATGTCATTAGATATATGCTATATATTATTAGATATAGATAGATAGATAGATAGATAGATAGATAGAAATAATAGATAGGACTGGGGATGTAGCTTGGATGTAGAATGCCCCTGGGTTCAATACCCAGTACCCCCCACACACACTCACACGGTAGAGTAGATTAACTTTTTACTTTCATTGTTTTTCTCAGATTTTCACTCCATGACCTGGAATTGGTGATGGGTTTCAGGATGAGCAAGCTGCAAGTTGTTTCTAGATTATTAAAGCAGAATCTCAAAAATGCCCAGGAGGGTAAACGTGTCCCCAGTCTCTGTGATTGAGGATAGAGCATGATATGGTATGTCTAAAACAAAGAAAAGTTGAAACTCAGTACGATGTGGGAGCCCATTGACTCATTGCTACATAACACAGTTACAAAGAACTGTGCTAGTGTGGGCTTTGACATCACTCTGTCGCTTGTTCAGTCTCCCTTTTTAACAAACCAAGAGCAGACGTCAGGCTTAGATGCTTTAATGGACAAGTGTAGATAGAATTTAATAGCATTTTAATGTATTATTATTATTATTATTTGGTACTGGGGATTGAATCCAGGCACATTCTACTTCTGAGCTACATCCCCCGTCCTATTTTATTTTTTTCAAACAGGGTCTTCTTGGTTTCTGAGGGTCTCATTAAGTTGCTGAGGCTGGCCTTGAACCTGTGATCCTTCTGTCTCAGCCTCCCAAGCACTGGAATTACAGGCATGTGCCACCGCAGCATTTTAATGTATGCATTGTGATATATTCAAGGTGGCCGCCTATTTAAGGCAAATGGTACTTGATGTTTTACACCTGTGGTTTCCCTTTTATATTTGCATTTAGGTAAAGCGAGCTAACCAAACAAAAAATGAAAAATTAATGGAGGGAAATGTATTTTCTACCTTTATAATGATTGTCACATGGATGTGGCAAAAATCGTCTCTAAGGTACAGAAGTGGTCAGGGTTCGAGAAGTAGTGTCATGATTGCGAAGAACGAAGATGGAACTGGTTTTGAATTCTAACTTTCTGAGGTCTGACGATGAAGGGGGCTTCCAGCCTGTTGCCTAGTTTTTCCAAGGCTTCCTTCTCTCCAAATGGAAGTGTGGACATCATAGATTTGTTATGAAATGCTTTATATATATACTTTTATTGGTGCATTATAGTCTTACATCGTAATGTAGTTCATAGTGATGTTGACATTCGTGCACTCAGCACGTGGTGGCTTCCCCGGCTCCCTCCCCATTCCCCCTCGCCATACAGGGCATTGAGATTGGCATTGGTATTCTCACATAGGTACATCATGTCGATGGAAGTGATTCCTTCACTAATTCTTCCTCCCCAACCCACCAACCTCCCTTAAACCCCCTCTATCTCCACTGGGGTTTCTCCTTAATTATCTAAAGTCCCTCTGGTGTCCCAATGACTCCCTAGCTTCTGCATATGAGAGGAAACATCTGACCCTTCACTTTCTGTGACTGGCTCATCTCACTTAACATCATGTCCTCCAGTTGCTTCCATTTTCCTGCAAATGACATGATTTTCTTTTTTTTTTTTTTTTTTGGTACCGGGGATTGAACCCAGGGGCGTTCTACCTCTGCGCTACGCCCCCGGCCCTATTTTTTATACTTTATTTTGAAACCGGGTCTCACGAAGTTGTGGAGGGCCTCACTAAGGAGAGAGAGAGACAGGGAGAGAGACAGGGAGAGAGACAGGGAGAGAGAGAGCGAGAGAGGTGAGGCTGGCCGCGAACCCGGATCCTCCGGTCTCCACATCCCAAAGTACTGGGATTACAAGCGTGCGCCACCACACCCGGCTAAATGACATGATTTTGTTCTTGATTGCTGAGTCGAATTCCATGGTGTGTCTATCCCATCATTTTGTAACCCATTCATCTGTCGATGGACACCTAGGTGGGTTCCATAATTTGGTTGTTGTGAATTGGGCTGCTATACACATGGATGTGTTATGAAATCTTAATGACGTGATATGCGTGGGACACTTGTTTTGTCCCCTGGCACGTGGGAAGCGCTCACACTGAAGCTGCGACTTGTTATGATGATTATCTTCCACCCCATGAGCTGAGCTGCCCTGGCCTAGCACCAGAGAACCAAAGAATAAGCCTTCTCTTACTCTCAAATGGTCTGGCCTCATTGTATCAGCCCTGAAGTGACCCGGATAGACGTCGGCCCTGCTAGTTACATACAGTCAGGTGGACTGGCCCCCAACTGACTCTTCTAGAACTCCTGTTATTGTCAGGTGTCCTTGGCAGTTTTTCCTGGGATGTGAATAATCACCCCATACAAGAAGTCGCTTGCTTGGGTTTCCCGGGTGCAGGTTGCGCAGGCGGTTTGGCGGGTTCTCTGGGCAGGAGCTTCATGGCACAGGTGGTTTATTCAGATTTCGGTTTGGTCAGGGAGGGCACCTGGTTCCTCCTGCCATAAACATTTTCAGACCATAACTATTAGGGAAACATTAGCTCCTTTAGGGTCTTAGCTGTCTATTCTGAGACTCAGGGCAGATTCAGAACAAGAGTCTAGGTAAAATCTGGGAATTTTAACTTCAGATGTGAGCTGGCCTCTGACTTCCCGCCCAGCTTCTTCATTTTATTTTATTTTATTTTATTTTATTTATTTTATTTTATTTTATTTTTTTATTTTATTTTATTTTATTTCATTTTGTATTCTGTTTGTTTATTTATTTTTGGTGGTACTGGGGATGGAACCCAGGATCATTCTACCTCTGAACTACATCCTCAGCCCTATTTTATTCCTTTTTTATTTTGAAACAGGGTCTCACTAAGTTGCGGAGGGCCTCGCAAAGTTGCTGAGGCTGGCCTTGAACCTGTGATCTTCTTGTCTCAGCCTCCCACGTACTGAGATTACAGGCATGCACCACCACACCCGGCTCCCGTCTTTCTCTCTGCTTCTCTAAATCTCCAAGAATAAAATTGAAGCACTGGTTTTGGTGGAATTTTAAGTGGTGCCAACAAGGACAGACATATTAAGTAGAGAAACTTGGAGGAAGGGAAGGCAGCAGTACTTGGGGAGGAGACTCTGGTGGAGCTGGGGACCTACTTATCACCTTCTGTTACTATAACAAAATACCTGAGACCGAGAAATTTATAATACTTAGAAGTTCCTTTAGCTCGTGGTTCTGGGGGCTGGGAAGTCCAGGAGCGTGGTGCTAGCTTCTGCTGGGCTCTGGTGAGGGCCTTCCAGCTGCATCAAAACATGGCAGCATGCATCACATGAGAGACAGAGCAGGTGTACCAGCTCGGAACCTCCAATGGCACTAGGGAGGCCCCACCCTTATGACCTCATCCAACCCTAATTACCTCCCCAAGGCTCCACCTCAAATATCATTAACAGGAACTTTGGGATTAAATTTCCAATGCATGGACTTTGGGTGGACGTATTTAAACCTTCGCATGGGGCAGCAGATCAGAGGGTAGAGTGTGAGGATAGCTTGGTGGTTGGGTCCCTCTATTCAGGGAAAAAGAACTCCCTCCAATCCCAATGGAGTCTACAAAGGGGCTGTGTTCACTAGCACAGGGGTGTGACCTGATTTGACCTTGGCTGAAACAAGAGGGAATTCCACTGTGTCTTGAAGCCTGGGCGGTCCAGCTACTCCACAGTCTCAGCACCAGTGTCTCTCTTGTTGCCCCTCCATTGTCAGGTGACATCTTTGTGTGACTCACAATGGTCCACCACCATGTCCATGTTCCAGCCAAAGAGAAGAAGGAAATAATAATGATGACCTTTCATGACCCAGAATTTGCACGCAGCACTTCTATTCACAGCCCTGGCATGGGTGAACCAAGCACCTTAGTCCCAAGCACCACTAATAAGACATATTAGGTTTCCCCCTGTGGTGTAGACAGCTAGAATTTTTCAGGGACCCCAATCTCATTTCCTTGCCCATGAATATTTATTGAATTTTGAGAAAAACACATTCGTTGTTTCCTTTAGTGATTGTTACCCTTGTTGGGTGAGGAGGTGATCACAACAGGTAAGTCGGCAGGTCCTCCCCTCGGGGAACTTACAGTCTGGAAAATCAGCAATGAGCAAGGAAATGGGAGAATTTAAAAAGTGATGACACATGGTGGCAAATATTTTGAAAGAAAAAAATCTGAATGTTTCTTTAGAAAATAACCAAAGAGTTCATCCTCTGGAAAATGGCTACCAAGGGGGGTTGAGACAGTGTCCTTGTAAGTTGAGCCCTGAGAGGAGTGGCATACACTGGAATATTAGTGAAAAGTGAAGGAACCACAGCTCTGTGCAACCATGAGGAAGAATCTTAGAAACACAGAGTTGAGTGAAAACTCAGTCTATGATGTAATTTTTATGAAATCAAACACAAGCCAAATTAGGCAACCTATCATTTTAAGATGCAAACATATGGTATGAAACTAAATGCAGAAAAGCAGGAAAATTATAAACACAAAATTCAGGATAATGTATACCTGAGGGAGAGAGGGAAAGAGAAAATAACATAAGCATATTCAAGATAAAGTTAGACGGGGTAGGTTTGTGGGTGCTAGTTTTGTTATTATGTTTCCTAACATATGTGTTAAGTATATTTGGGGATATATCAGCATTGCCTGGTAGGCACTTTTTTTTATGGTACTGGGGCTTGAACCCAGGGGCATTCTACCTCTGAGCTACAACCCCAGCCCTATTTTATTTTTTAGTTTGAAACAGGTCCTCACTAAGTTGCAGAGGGTCTCGCTAAGTTGCCGAGGGTCTCACTAAGTTGCTGAGGCTGGCTTTGAACCTGTGATCCTCCTGGCTCAGCCTCCCAGTACTGGGGTTACAAGTGTGCACGACCATACCTGGTGATGTGGCACATTTTAGCAACATAGATAAGGGGACTCTAAAGTGCCTACAGAACCCAGACATGCAGTGCAAATTGGGCCCCGGGCTGGATGCCCAGTGGTGAATGGCAGAGTACCTGTCCCGCCTGCAGGGGGCGCCCCGGGACGTCCCAGCTCACTCTGCCATGCAGGCTTGTGGGGCTAAGACACCCAGATCCCTGAGGCTCCCAGAACTTCCAATTTCCCTGAAGAAGCTTTACACCCGCGTTTTTATAAGCAACATCCCCATGTTCAAATGTGGGCCACGATTTCAAAATTTTAAAACTCTGTAGAGACAAACAATACCTTTTTAGGGGACATATCGAGACTCAGAAATAGACAAAGTCTTTGGAAGGGACACCGATCCAGCGCCTCTCTGCGACAAGAATGCCTCAGTTGAATCCTACCATATTGCCCTGCTCTGAAGGCGGGCAGGAAGGCGAGCCATCCCCAACTCGTCCCCAGCGCCTGCTATTTCCAACCTGTCGCTCTGCGCGGTTCCTGCGCCTCCCTCACCTGCCAGCTCTCGCCTCTAAGTTTGGAAGGTGTGAAGGTGGGTGCAGCAGCGGGGAGCGTTCCCTCCGCCTGCACCCCAGCCCCAGCCCCAGCCCCAGCCCCAGCCCCAGTCCCAGCTCCAGCTTTGCAACACAAAATTTGCAACACAGGCTGCTTCTCCTTAAAGGACCGCTGGGGAGGAAGGGGCGACTCTCAGCTGTCTATGGCTGCGCTGCTGGGGTCTAGCTTCTGTTGTCTGCCATTGGGACTGAATGCTCCCCATCGATTAATATATTAGCTGCTTCTTTAGGAAAAGAAAAAAAAGGTTTAAACGGTAGGGCATTATTTCCCAATACCTACCCACAGCATGGTTGGCAATTTGTTTTCTCATTAATTAATTAACGCAGTGGCTTTCAACTGGGGGTGATTGTGCCCCCCCAGGAGTCATCTGGCAATATTTGGACATAGTTTTTGGTTGTCATAACTCGGATGAAAGAACCTCCCCCAAATTTGAGGAGGACAACATATATGTTGGGTAGTGGGGGTCGGGGGTGGAGAGAGACCTGGGAAACTGCCAACAGTCCTATAAAATCCAGATTGGTGTCTTTTCTTGTCCCAACAAAGAACTCTCCCACCCCAAATGTCAAGAGTTATAGCGTTGAGGTTCAAGACCTCTCTGTTTCCTCCGCTTGGCCCCACCAAAGGACAAAGATAAATAAAGCCACCGGTCGGGCGTTCCCTGTGAGTTATGAAAGGTGTGTGTTGGGGACAGGGTATGGTGAGGGGCGTGGCACACATGAATTTACCAGACATGCCCTTTTGCTGGAGCTGGGATCTGTGGCCACCGTTTTTGGTTTTTATTAAAGCCTGATGTTCACAAGCAGAAGAGATTTGTTATTCTAAAGACAGTTGCATACCGAAGCGTGCTATTGTATAATCTGGCATTTTACCCACTGGGGACCGATGGCGCATTACTCACGAGTGACAGAACCAACGAGCTTCATCTCCCCAGAGCCCGGTGCATCTGTTTAAGGGGAGCGGGCGCCGTGCAGATCCGCCCCCACGAGCCCCCAGGGCAGAGCGCAGGCCCAAGGTGAGCAGCCCTGGTGTGGATGAGCCAGGCATCTGGTCCCTGTCCCTGACCTCTGGCCCCAGCGACACTCAAGACCAACACGTTCTAGTAGCAGAACCGCAGGACAGGAGCAGGAGGCTGGGTGTCCTGGGGAAGTCCTGGCTCTGGCTGTGCCTCAGTTTCTCAGAAGCCCCGTGCACCCAGGGGCTAAGAGCCTGGGCTTTCGAGTGCAGATCCCTGGCTTCTAGTGGCCTGACCCTCTCGCTGAAATAGTGGGGAGCGTGCTACTTGTCTCATAGAGTCACTCTTAGAGTAAAAGGAATAAGGATTGTAAATCACTCAGTGCTTGCCAGGCCTGGAGCAAGCACCCGATAAATGTTTGCTGCCCGATCATCCTTCTTGTACCCCAAATTCAAAGGAAGTCACATGGCTTCCCTTGGCACCTCACAGAGCAGGTGTGAATTGAAATGAGATCGTGGGCAGAAAAGCACTTGAAAATGCTTTAATTGCTGTATCAACCCAATAGAGTGGAATCGATGCCAACATTGCCGTAAATAGTTGTAGTTCTTATTGTGCGGCTCCTAACATAATAGAAAAATTAACTTGGGAGGCTGAGACAGGAGGATCGCAGGTTTGAGGTCAGCCTCAGCAACTTAGTGAGACCCTATTACAAAATAAAAAATAAGCCGGGCGTGGTGGCACACGCTTGTCATCCCAGTACTTGGGAGGCTGAGAACGGAGGATCAGGGTTCGCGGCCAGCCTCAGCTACTTAGTGAGGCCCTCCGCAACTTCGTGAGACCCTGTTTCAAAATAAAGAATAAAAAATAGGGCTGGGGGTATAGCTCGGAGGAAGAATGCCCCTGGGTTCAATCCCCAGTACCGCAAAAAATAAAAAAAATAAAAATAAAATAGGCCTGGGGGTGTAGCTTGAAGCTAGAGTGCCCCTGGGTTCAATCCCCAGCACCAAAACAACAACAATAACAAAAACCAGTTTGCTGGTTCAGCCCTCAGTAGATCTGGATGGAACCCTACATTGTGCATCTCCAACAAGACCCGAGGGACCACACTTCAGAAGCATAGTCCTAGAGCATCAGTACTGTTGCTTAGTCCCCGTTTATGAAGGGTAGTACAGTAGGTTTAACAGTACCTATGACCTTTACTCATTTAATGCCCGCAGCCATTGTAATAACCAAAAATGCTTCAAGACATTGCCTGATGCTCTCTGCAAAGAGAAATGACCCCTGGCTGAGAACCCCTGCTCTTGAGCATGGCAGTCTAACGTCCAATCCTAGTCACGCTCTGTAATAGTGGCATGACAATAGTCATATTACTTTACCGCTCTGGGCTTTTTCATCCGTGAAATGGGTATATGAATGCCAACCTCAGAAGGTCCTAGTAGGGATTAAGAAATAATAGGGTATAGCACTTAACAAAGAACTTAAAAGCTGCTATGTCAAAGTCCTCCATGTCTGGTACACTTAGTGAGATGGGTTTTCCCATGAAAAGCAACAGCTTGGCGACTGGCTGGAGTGGAAAGTTCAAAGACCCTCAGCGAGGACCAAGCAATTTCTAGAAAATGGAAAAAAATTCCATTCAGGTAAAAGACTTCAAAGCCACAAAGTCCTCACCAGCTTTCTGAACCAATGTCCATGATAAGGTTAAATGTAGGATGTCCCCAGAAGAGCTCATGTATTAATATTCAGAATTGATATAATTAAGTCATGAGGGCCGTAATCTCATAGGTAGATAAATCCATTGTAATGGATTCACTGGGTGGTGACCTAGGCAGGTGGAGTGTGGCTGGAGAAGGTGGGTCCCTGGGGGTGTGGCCTTGGGGACTGTGCTTGTGTCTTTGAATCCCCTTGCTTGCTTGTGCTCTCTTGCTTCCCGCCTCTATGATGTGAGAGCAGAGCCCTTGCTCTCTCCCTCTCTCCGCTTCCCATCGCCATGCCCTGAGCTCTGCAGACCCGGCTTAACATGGACTGAACTCTGGAATCTCCAAAAAACTGTGCGCAAATAAATCTTCCTTCCTCTAAGTTGTGTGATCTGTCACTTTGGATTACAGCCATGAGCATGTTGAGCGGAGCAGTCCAGCTATTCTCTAGCTGAGCAGCCTCCTGATCCTTAGCTTGGAAGTGGCCAGCTGTGGAAGCTACTTCCAGCCATTTGGGCCCTCCTCCTCTTTGTTAGCTAAGGTTGGCACGAGAAGGATCTCTTGCCATTTATTTTTTTTTCTGTTTAAAACAATGATCTCATCACTCACGTTTTCTTTTCCAACTTCGCTCTAGCAGTGAACTTTAGAGTCTGGAGAACAGCAGCGTTGTGGGTTTCCAAACAACCACGGTACAAGAGTGAGAGCTACTGGCACACACCAGGGATCGCAGATTTTTCTTTGGCTGTCAGCTCTTGAAATTACCCAGCAATCCCAAAATGAATTTCCACTAATCTGACAGTTTTGCCTCTCTTGACGTGATGTACTGTATATTCAGTGGTCAGCAGGGACTCTTTAATTGCAGTTAAGCCTGTGCTGTTCATCGTGGCATTTAAAACAGAGCTGTGTAGAATGTGGTTAAACTTTCTGACTCTCCAGGCCCAGATGGGTGGGTGGAACACAGTATATATATATATATATATTTTTTTTTCTGGAAAGTTTCTACCTGGGAGTACTTATTAATTAACTTTTACAGGCTAGCAGCTTTAATTCATTCACTTTCAAGATTTATAAATACTAGACTCAAAACTAAAACCCAACCCTTCTGGAAGGGAGAAAGTGCTGAAATATAAGATGAAACTGATGTGGAGTTAAAAATGGGTCAAAAAAAACTTAAGGA
Source organism: Glis glis (assembly GCA_004027185.1). Lineage (NCBI taxonomy): Eukaryota > Metazoa > Chordata > Mammalia > Rodentia > Gliridae > Glis > Glis glis. The sequence continues at coordinate 40,368 of PVJS01002830.1, forward strand.
AAGAAACAGTGATATAGTACCTAATCATTTTTTGTGTGCCTATTATATGCTTGACAGTTTTCATGAATCATCTCGTTTTGCTCCTGAAGCATTCCAGAGAGGCAGGGATAGTTTTTGCCCCCCCCCCACTTCACAGATGTGGAAACTGAGGCTTAGTGAGTTTATGGAACTTTCCAAGATGTGTCCGTGCAAGTGGGAAGATAAGATTTGAGCCCAGGTTCGTGGGATAACAGTCTACACACACACACACACACACACACACACACACACACACACACATTTGTTTGTGGTGCTGCAGGTTGAACCCATGGACATCATGGACATTCTATCTCCAAGCTTCACCTCCAGCCCTGTTTTATTTTTTTTTTTAATTTGGAAACAGGTCTCACTAAGTTGCTGAAAGCCTTACTAAGATGTTGAGGCTGGCTTTGAACCTGCAATTCTCCTGGCTTAGCTTCCCAAGTACTAGGATTACAGGCATGTGCCACCACGCCCAACTATGGTTTTTTGTTTTTTTTTTTTTGGTACCGGGGATTGAATCCAGGGGCATTCTGCCTCTGAGCTACACCCCCGGCCCTATTTTATTTTTTATCTGGAAATAGGGTCTTGCTAAGTTGCTGAGAGTCTCACTAAGTTACTGAGGCTGGCTTCAAATCTGCAATCCTCCTGTCCCAGCCTCCCAAGTCTATACACCTGGCCAACAGTCTATATTTTTAAGTACTACCCTAAACTTCCCATAAGATGCTAGCTGCCATTGGGTTTAAACTGCTCAAATCTTATAGATGGGGAAACTGAGGCCTAGACACTTCACAGTGACTTGCTCAGAATTAAGTTATCCTAGACTCAGGAAATTAGCTCATGGTTATTCATGAATCTGATTATTAATAACAGCGTAGCATTTTGCAGTTTATAAAGTGCTATAAAAGCCATTATCTCATATTTAATTTTGGTCTTCAAACAATTCTGCTGTGTAAACTGCTAACTCAAGATGAAAAGAGTCTTGGTGGTGCACGCCTATAATCCCAATACTTGGGAGGCTGATGCAGGAGGATTGCAGGTTCGAGGCGGCCACCCTCAGCAAATTCGTGAGACCTTGTTTCAAAATGAAAAATAAAATAAGGCTAGGGTGTTGCTTGGAGATAGAATGCCCTGGGTTCAATCCGCAGTACAAAAAAAGAAAAAGAAAGAAAGAAAAGAGTCTTGCTAAGTGCTTTTTTTTTTTTTTTTGCGGTACTGGAGATTGAACCCAGGGGCATTCTACCTCTGAGCTCCACCCTCAGCCCTATTTTTTATTCTTTATTTTAAAACAGGGTCTCGCTAAGTTGCGGAGGGCCTCACTAAGTAGCTGAGGCTAGCCGTGAACACGGATCCTCTGGTCTCAGTCTCCCATGTACTGGGATTACAAGCGTACGCCACCACACCCGGCGTTGCTAAGTGCTTTATTGTTCAAAGTTGAATCTGGCAATCCATATCTGCAGTCTAGCCACACGAAAGCCACAGCAAGGTGCTATAAACACATAAACAGTAAAGACTTAAGTGGATCTATTAATTCAGCAGATACTATTAAGCTCCTTATGTGTGCCAGCCATTATTCCAGGTGCAGGGACAGAGCAGCGAATAAATCAGTCAAAAATTCCCTTCTACGAGCGCTTACATCCTAGCAGGGCAGAAGTAGATGATTGACTAGATAAAAAACAGAATATAGAGCGTGTCAGGTGGTGAGTGTGGACCCCTCCCCCAAAAAAAGAGTACTGCGGAAAGGGACTAAGCTTATAAATAGAGAAATCCAAGCTGGGCCTGGTGGCGCACGCCTGTCATCGCTGTACTTGGGAGAATGAGACAGGAGGATCACAGGTTGGAGGCCAGCCTCAGCAACATAGTGAGACACTCAGCAACTTAGCGAGACCCTGTTTCAAAATAAAATAAGGCTCAGAGGTAGAATGCCCCTGGGTTCAATCCCCAGTGCTACAAAAACAAATAAACAAACAAAATAAAAGTTGCATAGTAACATTCACTATAGTTTTCATTTCCCTCATGGCTCGTAATGTTGACAAGTTCTCCTGTTATTTGCCACCCACCTGTCATCTTTGATGAACTGGTTTTTCCAACCTTTCGCCCAGTTTTGTATTAATGTGTTTGTTTTCTTTTTTTTTTTTTTTTGCGGTACCGGGGATTGAACCCAGGGGTGTTCTACCTCCGCGCTACGCCCCCGGCCCTATTTTTTATCCTTTATTTTGAAACCGGGTCTCACTAAGTTGCGGAGGGCCTCACTAAGTAGCTGAAGCTGGCTGCGAACCCGGATCCTCCGGTCTCCGCCTCTCAAGTACTGGGATTACAAGCGTGCGCCACCACGCCCGGCTGTTTGTTTTCTTATTAACTGAATTTTGACATTCTCCTAATATTCTTTTAAAATTTTTTTTACCAAGTCCAATGTATCATTTTTTTCCCCTTGTGAATTGTGTTTTTGATGTTGTAAGTAAGAAATCCTTGCCTTTGATTATTTTAAAAATCGATTTTCTCATCAAGTGAAAGAAAATGCATTTTCAAGTCCCTTTAAGTATAGCTGCTTTGTTTAAGTGACCATGTTACTTACTGATATTGACTGTTTGTAATGATTCGTTGATAAAGGAATTTAAAAACATTGTTTTCTATGATCTTTAATCTCCTTCCAAGGCCTCCTTCTTTTGTGGGGGGGTCCTGGGGATTGAATCCAGGGGCATTCTACGTCCCAGCTCCACCCCCAGCCCTATTTTATTTTTTTTATTTTGAAATAGGGTCTCGCTAGGTTGCTGAGGGTCTTGCTATGTTGCTGAGGCTGGCCTTGAACCTGCGATCCTCCTGTCTCAGCCTCCCAAGTGGACTTCATCCCTGTTGAGCATGGCGGGACCCAGGGCCAGCCTGCAGCAGAGACAGCAGTGGCAGGTGGGAGGAGCTCTGGTGTCAGGGCATGTGGATCTTCTCCGCTGTGTCACTAGTCAAGCACAGCTTGGGGCTACTTGTATTCCCTTTTTCAGTTAGGCCTCCAGTTGCAAAAATGAGTTTTGCTAGATCTTTCTGCCCTCCTATCTAGTCCTAGAGCTAGGTAGAGGGGTCATTTAACAGTGCATTCAGCATCTTCAACGGGACTGCAACTAGAGTCATGCAAGTATTATGGCTAAGGCGACACATTTAAGGAGATGCACGCTGTCTGGGGTGTGCAAATGCTGACCTTGCACTTGCACAATCCCGAGGAGGAGGCTCGGGCATGGTGCTAGAGCGAGGGCCCGTGTCGATTTTATGCCCTACATACCTGTCTTGCTTCACACTAGTTCTGGCCTGACTGTCTATAAGAGAATGGGGGAAGACCGGGCATGATGGTGCACGTTTGTCATCCCAGTACTTGGGAGGCTGAGACAGGAGGATCGCAGGTTCGAGGACAGCCTCAGCAAGGAGTGAGACTCTCATCAACCTAGTGAGACCCTGTTTCAAAATAAAAATAAAAATAAATAAATAGTGCTGGCGTGTAGCTCAGAGGTAGAAAGCCCCTGGGTTCAATCCCCAGTACCAAAATAGAGAGAGAAAGAGAGAGAGAGAGGCCCAGCTGGGGACCGTGGTGAACTAACACAGGGCTTCTCACCTTTGAGTGTGTATTCGATCTCCTGGGACTTCTGCTCATTCTGATTCAGCAGGTCTGGGACAAGGACTGAGACTCCACCTTTTTTAACAAGCCCCCAGTAATGCTGCTGGTCCAAGGCCACACTTGGAGTAGAAGGAACTAGAACATACAGACTGAGCCCAAAGGGGCGACCCAACTCCATCTATTACCACGTGGGAATTCAGCCCCGGAGCTCCCACAGGTCTTCATTCATCAAAATAGGCATCGGGAATCTGTGATGCCATATGAAGTCTTCTTAAATATTGTGCAACTTGTTTTAGTTTTTATGAAACATCGTGGCGGGTCGAACAAGGCCATCTGAGAGCCAAATTTGTCACTTTGGCTATAGATCGACTTTCAAGAATTTTTGTAATTTCTTGCATAGAGAAGCTGGGTGTGGTGGTGCATGCCTGTAATACCAGTACTCGGGAGAATGAGACGGGAGGATGGCAGGTTCAAGGCCAGGTTCAGCAAGTAGTGAGATTCTCATCAACTAGGCAAGACTCTTTTGAAGCAAAAAAATAAAAAATAGGGCTGGGGGTGAAGCCTTGGAGGTAGAATTTTCCTGGGTTCAATCCCCAGTAGCCCCCCTCCCCAATTGCATAAAGTGGGCAAGGAAACAGCAAGACTGCAGAACAAATTAAAATGGGCATCCCTGTTCCCCCCACCAAAAATGCTAGCTTAAAGAGAAGACGTCAGAGTAAATGGTTCAGCTAGACGGGGCTTTGGTGCTCAGGGCGCCCTGCTCCAGCTGACCGGAAGTGGTGGCTCGGAGGTGCATTCTCCTCTTCCATCCTCTTTGCCTGGAGTGTCTCTGCTGTTAATTGTTTTAAAGGTGCAGTATCCCATCCCGCTCCCTTTCCCGGCTTCCTTGGACATCCAGGCATCACTGGAATGGACCATTTTTGCCTTAGCCCAGCATCCTTCTTCCCCCTTAGATACCAGCATCCTTCTTCCCTGTTGGGTACCAGCGTCCTTCTTCCCTGTTGGGTACCAGCGTCCTTCTTCCCCCTTGGGTACCAGCGTCCTTCTTCCTTGTTGGGTACCAGCGTCCTTCTTCCCTGTTGGGTACCAGCGTCCTTCTTCCAACTTGGGTACCAGCATCTTTCTTCCCCCTTGGGTATCAGCGTCCTTCTTCCCTGTTGGGTACCAGCGTCCTTCTTCCCCCTTGGGTATCAGTTCATTTTCCTTTTGAGAATCATTCTCCATCCACTTTCAGCTCAGGGGATTCAAAACAGATTTCATCCATCGTCCTGGCCTCGTGGCTCCAGGACAGATTGTGGGCTGGCCCTGGCCATCAGGGTGTGCTAGTATCCCCCCATCTCCAGCGAATGGCTCAGGAAAGCACACCACCCAGGCAGGGGAGTCACCTTTTTTTGGCTTGGAACAGAGGACTCTTTCCACTGGAGTTAATATATTGGCAATAATAATAGCTAACATTTACTGACGATCTACTCACTCTTGGGCAATGCCTTAAGAATATGATTTTACATGAATGATCTCTTTTCGTCTTCACAACAATCTGAGGCACAGAGAGGCTAAAGGAATATGTCAGAGACACGCAGCTGGCCAGTGGTAGAACTGGGATCTAAACCTGCTTCTTTATTTGCAGAGCTGAGCCCTTGGATACTCTTATATGGCCTCGTATCATGCAAGCCTGGAGCTGCTGGTGGTCATGTGTATAAATTCAGAGAGCGAACCTCAATGGGCATGAAGCCAACAGTGAAGAAATCAGTACTGAGATGTGGGAGGATCAGGGTCCCAACAGCAGGATCCGAGGTCCCGGATCTAACTTTATACCCGTGCTCAGATTTACCCACTGGTCATGCTAATCATAGGACTCAATTTTACCTTTTGGAGGGTGAGTTTGAAATCGAGTATTTTTTCTTAGTTTTGTTTTTTTGTATGAGAAGGATTTCTGGTTATGACATAGCAGGGCCTTGGGCCAGACACGCCCTTTTTTCTCTGACTCAACTTTCTCTTCTCCAAAATGATGGGCTCATCCGCATGGTCTGATGGTGTTATCTGATGCATATGGCGGCCATTATCAGTCTCACGGAAGCCTTTGTTCGCCCAGAGCAAAACTATTGAAGGAAGGAGAGAAAAATATGCTGGAGGTGTAGTGTCCTGCATGTGAATCCTGACTATTCTAAGCCTCCTGTTCATTTTCTGTCTCAGTACTAGAATATAAGCTGGGAGGGCCGGGAGTTGCGTCTGATTTTCTCCTGCCGTATCTTCCGTATTTGGAACCATATCTAACTCAAAGGACGGCCTCCATGCGAGCATATGTCCGTCCGCATGCCCGCAGAAGTTAAATGGACAAATAGATTCTTCTACAGCGTTCTAGCTGACCAACTGGTTTGGACACAATTTTGAATTACCAGGAGTCCTCTGTAGTGTGCAAGTGACTAGACATAGCGTTTTGTCCCTCTCTCTGCCTCACGATTCTCTCGTGCCTTTCTGACTTCATGGTTGAAAACAAAAGATGAAGACAACTGAATATTCTCTGAACAAAAGGCAGGCTTTAATGCTTCCTACAGCCCGTAACCCATCACCACCTCTAAACTCACAGCGAGCGCTTAAGTTCTCATGACGGATGGTTTTCCCATTTCAAATGATAGCAGAGAGGGCTGTGTTTTAACTTCCTTCCTACTTTACTTATATTTCAATATCTTAGTGGAGCTATTACATGAAATTGATCCCTCAGCTTTAGGAAACAGGATGTTTCTGACACTGTTATCTGCTATTATATAATGCACCATTACATGTCATTTTTTTCCATGACATCCAACCCCAGCTTCTTTCTTGCTAATAAACCTCAATTTGGTTTTGGGTGGCAATGTGCTTAGTCCCACGCAATAATAATGATGGTAATAGCTATTACTTAGGTATTGTGTGTGTGTGTGTGTGTGTGTGTGTGTGTGTGTGTGTGTGTGTGGCGCTGGGGATTGAACCCAGGGGTGTTCTACCTCCGAGCGATACCCTCAGCCCTATTTTCTTTTTAATTTGGAAACAGGGTCTCACTAAGTTGCTGAGAGCTTTGGTAGGTTGCTGGAGACTTAAGTATTTTTTTAACCATTCTCCAAGCATTGTTCAAAGCTAGCCACGTGGATTTTAACCATTCAATGTTGAGGCAATGGAGTAGGATTAGAATCGGCCAGTCTTGTCATCCTTGCCCCTGAATTCTGTACAGCTAAGGATGGCGAGGATGCCCCCTGTCCAGGGAGAGGCAGGGCAGCAGCTGAACCTTGGTGCCAACTTTGTGACCTGGGAGAATTTACTTCATGTCTCAATGGCTGAGTCCCCACCCCCAAATGCTCTGAAATGAGGATAATAATACCGATCTCATGGAGTTGGTACAAAGGTCAGATGAGCTAATTCATGTGACACACTTTGGACAGTGTCTTGTCCAGTGCTTCTCAGTGGAGACAAGTCTGTCCCCCAGGAGCCACGGGCCATGTCTGGAGACATTGTTGGTTGTCACAACTGGGGTAGGAGTGGGGACTGGTGCTTAGAATCTAGCGATGTTGATGGACAGTCTATAGTGGACAGGATGGCACCCAAACAAGGAATGATCTGCCCCAAATGTTAATGGTACAAAGTTGGGAAATCCCAGCCTGGACCTTGCTAAACACCCAGAAAGCATGAGTCGCTTGGGACCATCTGGACCACAAACTCCAGGAGGCACCGAGACTTGTCTGCATAGTTTCTGTTCCATTCTTGGAGCTCAAGTCAGTGCTGGGCACACGGTAGTTGCTCAATCAATATGTGTCGAGTGGGTGAATGATGGAGAGGATGACCGGGGGAACTTCTGCATGTGTGACTATCCCAGTCCTCCTCTGGATTCTCCCTGTTGGTCCCAGTCTTGACCTATGGAGAGCTGTAGAAGCCATCTGTCACCATGGTCCCCAACACATTCATGGAAGAGAGGAAACAGGAAAGGAATCCGGGTCTCCGTTGACCTTTTTGGCTACTGCACTGGTCTGGATTCCCTGAGGCCAGTGTTTTTCTCCTATTAAAAATGACTCCCAGCTGGGCGTGGTGGTGCATGCCTGTAATTACAGTACTTGGGAGGCTGAGACAGGAGGATCGCAGGTTGGAGGACAGCCTCGGCAACTTAGCGAGACTCTTAGCAACCTAGGGAGACCCTGTTTCCAGACAAAAAATAAAAAGGGCTGGAGATGTAGCTTAGAGGTAGATTGCCCCTCAGTTCAATCCCTACTACCACCAAAATAAAATAAAATAAAAATAAAAAGAATGAAAAAATTACTCCCTATTTGTTAAGCCACTTTTGGCAAGTTTCTGTAGCCTGCAGGCAAAAGCATTCCTAGCTGGTAACGAGGACAGACAGCTCCTCTCTTAGGTCGATGACATGATTTTAGTATCTCAGATCCACTGAAGGAAATGAACCCATTGCTTAATTCACTTCAACGGGTTTTGCTCATCATCAGACACATTGAAATAAAAAAATTTGCATTTGGTAAGAATGTGCTAATGTTTAAATGCTGGTAATAAATGATCTAACTAAAGTGGAAATAACCTTTTTTTTTTGAAAATGCTTAGCAACTCACAAACTTATCCTGGCATGAACTTTAGAAGGTTACCCTAATAAATTGCTCACTTCTTTACTCATTTAATATCCATTTGTTGAATGCTTACAATGTGCTCACAATGGGGCAGGGGCTAGGGCAAGACAGAGGAGAAAGCAGAGCTAAGTCTTGTCCTCTGTCCTCATGGAGCCGACAGACCGGAAGGACTCTGGGTGTTAAATGCTCATTACCAGGGTGGCGAGGGCCACCAAGCAGTACAGAGGTCTTGGAGACACTTTCCAGGCATTGCTAAGCTGCTCGGGTCTCAGCAAGAGACTTCCCGAGGCAAAGACGGCTACACTGCAATAGGAAGAGGCAGAGTGTCACAGGGGCCGTGCACACGCTCTGGAGTTAGGCTACGAGTCTTGAATCCTCCTGTCACCTGCTCCTCGACATGTGGTCTGGAGTCATTCACTGCTAAAAAGCTCAATTCCTTCATTTGTTGAAAGGAGGCAAAAATAAGATCAACCGGGCGGGGTTATTGTGAAAGGAAAATGAGATAAATATACACACACTAAAAACAGACCTCAAATAGTGTCAGTCTTCAGCAAGTGTCACCTTTTGTAACTATGAAAAGTTGACTTGGAGAAAGAGAAAAAGGGAAACATGTAGAAAATTCTTTTATAGCCGGGTGTGGTGGCGCAGGCTTGTAATCCCAGTACTTGGGAGGCTGAGACCGGAGGATCCGGGTTCGCGGCCAGCCTCAGTTACTTAGTGAGGCCTCCGCAACTTAGTGAGACCCTGTTTCAAAATAAAGAATAAAAAAATAGGGCTGGGGTGTAGCTCGGAGGTAGAATGACCCTGGGTTCAATCCCTGGTCCGCCAAAAAAAAAAATTCTTTTATGAGCTGACGAAACTTGTTCTTCATATAACTTTTGCATGTTACATGAGCCTGAGATCTTGAAATGCTTTTTCTTCTCTCCTCTCTTCTTCTCTCCCTCCCTCCTCCTTCCCTTCTCCTCTCTCCTTCCTTCCTTCCTTCCTTCTTTCCTTCCTCCCTTCCTTCCTTCCTTCTTTCCTTTCTTCTCAGGATGAATTCAGGGGCATTCTATCTCTGAGCTACATCCCAGCCCTATTTTATTTTTTTATTTAGAAATAGGGTCTCACTAAGTTGCTGAGGCTGGCCTTGAACCTGTGATTCTCATGTCTCAGCCTCCCAAATACTGGGATAACAGGCGTGCATCACCATACCTGGCTTCTTTCTTTCTTTCTTTCTTTCTTTCTTTCTTTCTTTCTTCCTTTTCTCTTTCTTTTGTACTGGGAATTGAACTCAGGGGCATTCTACCTCTGAGCTAAACCCCCAGCCCTATTTTATATTTTATTTGGAAACAAGGTCTCTCTAAGTTGCTGAGGGATTCCCTAAGTTGCTGAGGCTGGCGTTGAACCTGCAAACCTCCTGTACTGGGTCTACAGGTATGTCACCACACCTGGCTGGATGATCTTTCTTTGTCCAAGTGCTTCAAAAGTATTTTCTGAGCAAAATATCGGCCTCCATTTCCTAGGATCTGTAAATGTACCTTTAGATAGGTAAGCTGTCTTGGTGGCTAAAATTAGAAATGACCTATGTTAGCCAGTTTTTCATTATTATCATGAAATACTGGAGATAATTAATTTATAAAGAGAAAAGGAGCCAAACATGGTAGTGCACTCCTATAATCTCAGTACTTGGGGTGCTGAGATAGGAGGATCACTGGTTTGAGCCAGGCCTCGGTAACTCAGCAAGACCCTGTTTCAAAATAAAAAATAAAATAAGGCTGGGGGTGTAGCTCAGAGGTAGAATGCTCCTGGTTCAATCCCCACTATTGCAAAAAAAGAAAGAAAGAAATGAGAGAGAGGGAGAGAGAGGCTCTCTGTATCAGTCAACATTCTCACTGATATAATCCAAAACAGCTGACCACACAACTTAGAGGAAGGAAGATTTGTTTGCTCATGGTTTTGGAGATTTCAGAGGTTCAGTCCATGTCAGGCTGGGTCTGTGGAGCTCAGGGCATGGTGTCGGGAAGCAGAGAGAGGGAGAGTGCAAGGCTCTGCTCTCACATCATGGAGGTCGGAAGCAAGAGAGCTAGCAGGGAGAGGAGGGACCCTATCTAATCCCCAAGGCCACGCCCTCAGGGACCCCTCCTCAGCAATCAAGCCCTGCCTCCAACATGGCTACCTACTCTCTGTGAGGTGTCAAGGTACATTCTAAATCCAAATCATTACACCCTCCCAGTAGGCCCTGCCTTTTGTACTTTCCACTACCTTCGAACAGTATCACTTTGTGGACCATGCCTTTAATACATAGGATTCTAGAGGACACTTATCAAACCATAGCACACCCCAAACATTTATCAACTGGCTAATTGATAGAGTAAATGTGGTATTTCCACATGTTGGAATACTAAGTTCAATAAAAAGAAATGAAGTTCTGATACAGGCTACAAGGTGGATAAATCTCAAAAACATGTTGTGAAAAAAGCCAGACACAAAGACCCCATGTTGTGGGATTCCATTTACACAAAATGTCCACAACAAAGCAAAATCATAAAGACAGAAAATAGCTTAGTGATTGCATTAAGTTTGAGGATTCATTGTAAGACTCATTGTAAATGGACAAGAGAGATCTTTTGGGGGTGACAGAATATTCTAGAACTGGACTATGGTGCTGGTTGGTGTACAACTTTCAACATTCACTAAAAGCCATTGAAATGGGCAAATTTTATGTTATAGGAATTATACCTCAAGTTATTAAAACCAGGATGCTTCAGAGTTAAATAAACTTTCAAGATCCTAAATTTTCATGGCAGGATGTTAATTCTGACTTTGAGACATCTGGTTGCTAAAGACAACGAGTCTCTGGCTACGTGAAATGGCACGCTAGTAACTTTTCTAACCTGAAAAGCAACCTCGATGATTTTGCTAGGAATGTTCGCTGACATTTGAAAGGGACCTTGGACATTTTTGAACCATGTCGTTTCCCAGCTCTCTGACGTCTATCCTCATAGTGAACTCCGGTACACAGTTTGCACAGTTATTTCCTCTACCTGCAGAACTCCTCTTTTGGCTATTATTACAAAGATCGCTCAAGTAGAAATCCGTAGGGCTGCCTTTTGTCTTTCGTATGGTCCTATTTGAAGACACTGGTTGTTACTCTGCTTCATGTGAAAATTTCTTTGGGGTCATGAAAAAGGTTGACTTCTGTTATATTTGTGCATTCTATCCTGCGAGACAGTGCGAGGCTTAGCGGGCTGTGTGTTTTCATCTGTGTCACGCCACTAGGGTAGGTAGGGTTAATTTCGATGGTCAGTGTAGATACCGCCCTGATGTATGGTAATGTCTGTTTTCTTGCCATTTTAACTCTCATTCTCTCCACAATTCTCTCTTTCTCTCCATGAGCCCTGTTCCATTTGTACTGTGTTTAAATTGGGAAGTTTCTTCATATTTTAGGCAGTAGATGGGTTGCAAAGATGAGTAATGACAAATAATTTTGTACCTGTGCAATTAAGCTTTTGTACTTTTGGAATTGACCAACATGGGCAGCACCACGGCTGGTGGTGATCAACATAAATACACATACACATTCAGGCATGTATGCGTTTGATGTATTAGATATGCAGATATAGGTGCAAACATGAGTTTCCCACTGAAAAATAGGAGCAGCTAGTGAAAATTTTGGGCTAGACTTAAATGTCTAGAAACTGGTCTTTAGAATTAGCTGGGTGTGGTGGCGCACGCTTGTAATGCTAGTACTTGGGAGGCTGAGACTGGAGGATTGCAGGTTCAAGGACAGCCTCAGCAATTTAGTGAGGCTCTCAGCAACCTAGTGAGACCCCGTTTCCAAATAAGAAATAAAAATCGGTCTGGGATATAGCTTGGAGGTAGAATGCCTCTGGGTTCAATTCCTAGTACCACACACACAAAAATGAGAAACAAATAGGACACATTAATGCAAGGTAAATTTTACTAGGAAAAACTCAGCAATAATTCCTCTGTTATAAACCATAAAGCATTATAAGGCTGTTGAGTTTAGACTACTTTAAAAATACTTGTGGTTGGGGTTCTGCGACTCACACATGATTATTTCTTCTAAAAGTATTTCTTGTGACCTTAGTAGAACTTCAAGGACATCTAGTGCCTAAGGAATTGGATCAAAGGTGCTGCTTGAAATTCCAAAATAAGACACTAGGACATTCCACCGTAACCTTCTGGCTGCAGAGACACGAGTTGTGTCTCTTTAAAAACTAGTCTTGCCATTTCATCGAGAACAGTGTGAAACTGAACTTGCAATTAAAAAATAAGCTTCATTTCCCCCCCCTCCCCATCACCCTCCCCACACAACCAAGTTGAGGGTCATCGGGAAACAGAAGGAAGAGAGTGTTGTAAGATTTCAAAGATGCCTGGTAGGAATATTTCTTAATTGAGCCATGCTTTTCGAGCTACGTGGAATTGTTCTTATTAAAAATTAAATAAGAACAGCAGAAAAGAACACGGGAGGCTCTTCGAGATTAGAGTTTGGCGAGATTTACTTAAAAGCCTTTCACTGGGCACTGGGGGCTCTGTAGTGTAGTAAAACCTCACCTACCCAAAATATATGGCGCTAGCTTTTAGCCCCTTTCTCTAAGACATTCGAGGCTTTGCTGCTTATAACAAAAATGGGAAAAAGATATTTTCAGAGTGTTCTTTGAAATAAAGTCTTATTTCTACGTTGCTGAATAATTAGCCCTTTTGTTCTTTTCTTCCCTTGCACCCTCCCTCCCTTCCTTCCTTCTTTCTTCTCTGCATTGTCAACACGGGTGAGCACAGGTCCTGTCTGTGGCTCGTTTCCTTATTTTGCTAAGATTTCTTGAAAATCAATGTTCTGCCTTGGATGAATGCAGGAAAGGTTTTCAGCCGGGCTTCTCAAACTTCCATGTGCACGTGCGTCACCTGGGGACTGTGTTAAGATGGAGATTTGGACTTGCTGGGTCCAGGGGAAGCCTGAGACTCTGCATTTCTAACAAGTCCCCGGGAGCATCCGTGCTGTGGTCCATGGACCATGTTGGAGCAGTCGAGAGCGACAGGTTCCCTAAGGTAAACTGTGTTAATCAGATTCCTTTAAAAGTGTGTGGAGCTAAGGGATGGACGGACTGGGGGGAGGGTGGGGATGGAAAAGAAGGAGATGAATAAATAAAAACAAGTAAATTAAAAGCAAAATCCCACTGTACACGCCAACAAACAGCCCAGTTATCCGCATGGATTCAGCTGAGGACTCATCGCTCCTGGGTAGCAGACGCCTGGGATGCACACTCCAGCCCGGCTATGGTGCGCGGGCACTGGCCATCCACTGGCGTCCAAAGAGACGAGTCCAGAGGATGCTGGATGTGAGGCTCACGCTCACACACGATGACTCCTCACAGTCACACACACACACACACACACACACACACATTCAAACTCTCACACACACACTCTCTCAAGCTTACACACACACTCACACACTGATATCTCACAACCACACACTTACACACTCAAATCACACATGCATTCTCTCATGCTTACACAGACTCACACACATTGACATCTCACGATCACATGCTTACTCAAACCACACATACATGCTCTCAAGCTTACACACACATGCACACATACTGATGTCTCACTACCACACACTTACACACTCACGTCACACATACATTCTCTCAAGCTTACACAGATACACACACACTGACATCTCACAATCACACACACTCAAACTCTCACACATTCACATTCTCTCATTTATAGACTCACACACACACACACATTGGCACCTCACACACATTTATACACTCAAGCTCTCACACACAATCACACTCATGCTCTCAAGCTTACACACATGCACACTCACACACTCTTACACTCACACATTCACATACCTTTGCACCTGTACCCACTCCCACAATCACACATATGCTCACACTCATGCACACAATCACATGATCACACACTCACACTCACACTTTCACATACTCTCACACTCATACACTTACACACTCACACAACCACATACTCTCACACTCAGACACTCAGTCTCATACACAATCACACGTTCTCACACACCCATACTCACATGCTTACACACACTCACACTCTCATACACTCACAACTTCCTCCCCTGAAATGCTGCTATCCTATATGTGCAAGGCCTTGTAATTTCCCTCCAAAAAGACAAAGAACCTTGTCATTAAAGATAACAGTTTTGCTGCAGGCAGAGCAGGGAGCCGAGACCCAACTCTCACAGAATTTCCGCGTTTTGAAGTTCGATATGTGTCTTGGCCACCTGCCTCATTCTGGGACCCAGGGTTCAAAAGGAATTCTTTCATCAATAAAATCAAGTGACAAGATTAATTGGGGTGTATTTTGCAAACTATCCAGTGTTGGATATGTGCTACTTGCTATTGTCATATCCCTGTTTGGGTTCCGTTTTCTAATATTTTATTTCCTTTAAAAATACCCTGTCAAGTTGTTGCTGGTTCGGGCAGTTCATTCTGATTCTTTGGCAATTTGGCATTCTGTGTCGGAACTAGAATTTAAAGTGATCATCTCCTTCATGTAGCAAATCCACCGATTGAAATGAAGTCTACCAAAATACTCATACAAACATAGGAAGAGGCATGTACGGGGATGCATTATTGTTTGAATAGAAACAAAAATCTGAAAATTCCGAAATGCCCTTCCAAGGAACAGGCTCAGTGCACCGTGGGGCATCCAGAAAGTGACACATTCTGTTGCAGAAGCCCCAAAATGAGGTGGGACGAAGGTGCAGGCCTGGAAAGATACCTCGAATTGAACTGTAGTTATGTTTAAAAAGACAAAAATAAAGATGTGCTAAAGTTGGATTGTCTGTCTGTCGGTCCATCTGTCTATCAATTTTTTTTATTAGCTTGGTAAAAGCTCTTGACAAAAATAACACTAAAAGGCCAACAGCAGGGATGACCCATTTCTATGTTCATGCTGTATTTCTAAAAAAAAAAAAAGAAAGAAAAACAGAACAGAACATAAACCGAGCAGAGGACAGAATGAGCCGTTCCAGGACTTGGGTTTGGGCACCAGTGTTTTTCTGCTGAGTGGCTTTGGGCAAGTTGCTTCACTGAGCATTTCACAAGTGGATTGTGGTAAAGCTACCTCCTGACTTTATTTCTTCAGGAGACTGAGTGACGTGTGGAATGCACTTTGCCCTCCGTAAAGATCTGAGAATGTTCTAGCATCCTTTGTTGCTTCTTCATATGATAGCAGGATGCTGGCACCCAAACCATGAAGCCCCATGTAGCCTCATCCACCACTTCTCTGCCCTTTGACCCCTTCCCAGGTATTTTTTTAGGTCTTCAGTGGTACCCCTTACAAAATGTCAGAAAGACCCACGTGGTTCGAAAATGTTTTCTACAAAAGTAAGCCATTGTGTTCTTTCGCCCAGGAGCATCTGTTCTTGTACCTAATTTTGCAGCATCTGCCAAAGGATTGGGTGAGGAGAGAAATCTCAGCCCAAGGAGACCGGCCAGGAGGAAACCAGGCAGGCAAGATGCTTCCTGGGGTCCCTGAAGTTACAGAAAGCAGGGTTTCTCACTGTGAGTCACTTACAGTAAATATTGCCCAGTCATGTACCACTATATTATTTTTATTCAGTTTTTTCACTAATCCTATCTTAACTAAATCTATTTTAAAAGGAAATTGTGATATATAACCCATATGCAAAGTCTATACTGACAAAAAATGAATATATAACATAAAATTTAAAAAGCATTCCTCTGTGTTACGGTTAGAGATAGAATGTCCCCTGAAGAGCTCATGTATTAATGCTCAGAATTGATATAATTAAGTAATGAGGGTTGTAATCTCATCAGTGTGTAAATCCATTGTAATGGATTTACTGGGTGGTCACCTAGGTAGGTGGGGTGTGGCTGGAGAAGGTGGGTCCCTGAGGGCATGGCCTTAGGGACTGTGCTTTTGTCTTTGAATCCCCTTGCTTGCTTGCTGTCTCTTGCTTCTAGCCTCCATGATGTGAGAGCAGAGCCCTTGCTCTCTCCTCTCTTCTTCCCATCTCCTTGCACTGAGCTCCGCAGACCTGGCCTGACATGGACTGAACCTTGAAATCTCCAAAAAGTATGAATAAATAAATCTTCCTTCCTCTAAGTTGTGTGGTTAATGGTTTTGGACTACAGCAGTGATAATGTTGACCAAGATACTCTGTGGGTACTAAACACCTAAAATAGTGTTGTGTGCAAGAGGGAAACATTTATCTTCTGTTGGACAATGGAGGCATAAAATACATCCATCTCCTCTCCCAGAGGATAAGAGACTGAAACATAGGAGGCCCTTCATGTATGGTGGCAATGGAGAAATCCTGATGATCCAGAGTGAGAGAGAGTCTTCCCGGAAGGTGGACAGTGTGCCCTGTTCCCCCCGTGTCCCTACTGCTTAGTGCTTGGTGAAAAATACCTGTGCAGTTAATACCAAATGAGTGAATGGAAATGTGAATAAATGAGCATGGTGTTTTTCTTTCCATGCTGAGGGCTTTAAAAACCAATTTCTTCTTACTTTCTGTTGAAAACAAAAACAGCTTTCAGTGGCCCTATGTCCAACTCCTTTGTCCATTTTGGAATATCCCTTTTTATAAAGGGCTGAATTCAGTGCCCCACTATCACAAGGCATGGGCTTGCACAAAGGATGAGGGGGTCTGAGGCTGAACCAAAGCTGTGAGTGGAAGTTGTAGAGGAGGTGAATTAAATGTACGCCCTATATATATACATTTGCAATAATGTCAACACTAGAAGTCTTTTGTTCTCATTTAATTGTTGTGGAGTCTGCCTGACTAAAATGTTATATGGAAGTTGTCAGTTACAGGAAATCAAAGGATTTGGATCAGGCATTCTAAGAGCAGTCCAATTTAAGACCATTGAAATTCATATAATATTGTTAATTCCTATCACGTCTCCACAGTGATTTGTGTGTGTGTTTGTGTGGTGCTGGGGATTGAACCCAGGGGCATTCTACCTCCAAGTTCCACCCCCTTGCCCTTCTTATTTTTTATTTGGAAACAGGGACTCACTAAATTGCTGAGAGTCTTGCTAAGTTGCTGAGGCTGGCCTTCAACCTGTGATGCTCCTGTCTCAGCCTCCCAACAGTGAATTTTTTTTTACTAGATCCAAGTGGATTACAGGCTAGGGCCAAAGGAAAATTTTCAAAAATCTCTATAATCTCTATATATGTACAAGCATATTCATTCACATGCACATGCACGCGCACGCGCGCACACACACACACACACACACGTATATATCATACCAGCCAGCAACAAATATACAGAATCCAAGACTGCAAGTTACCAGGTATTCCAAATTCTGAGTATTATAATCCTTTTCATAGTATAAGTGACATAATTATTGTTTTCAATGAAATCAGTGATTTTCTTTATGCAATCTATTTTTAAGAAGGAGATGGATATGTGTAAGCTTTCGGCACACACACGCACCTATCATATAATTATATTCTTTCTGAATCTTTATACTCTGAGCTGTGATTTCCTTTATGTCTTATCGGGGGTTTTAACCAGCAACTGAATGACTGGAGGGAAAAAATAGATTTTTTTTGTGCTGTCATAAACATCAGTGTGGTTGGATTACAACCACCTTATGTATGAGGAGTACATGTATAAATATATATATATATATATATATATATATATATATATATACATGTGCAATTGCACACTTTAAATCTTAAAGTTTTCAGATTTCATCTCCACATACCTTTTTGTTGCTGGTATTCAGTTTGCAGTTTCTGTGAGTTGTTTTATTTTGAAAGATGAAGGGCTGAGGGTATAGCTCAGTGGTATAGTGCTTGCCTAGCATGCACAAGGCCCTAGGTTCGATCCTCAGCACTACAAGCAAAATAATAGTGATAAATTCTATATTTTCAAGAAATAGCCAGACATGGTGACACATGCCTGTAATCCCAGTACTTGGGAGGCTAAGACAGGAAGATTGAAGTTTTGAGGAAGAGCCTCAGTAACTTCGTGAGACTCTCTGCAACATTGTGACCCTGCTTCCAAACACAAAAAATAAAAAGGACTGGGGGCGTAGCTCAGAGGTAGAACACCATGGGTTTGATCCCTAGTATCACCACCAAAAAAATGAAAGATGAGATGGTCAAAGAGATATCTGTGTGCGTTCCTACACCAAGCAGTCATCCAGCAGATGCTGGCAGGACAGCCCCAGAATTTCATTTAATGAGTCATAGTCCCCTCCACCCTCTTAGCTCAAATATTTGGGCTTAATGAGCCCCAACTAGGGTTGCCAGATAAAATACAGGATGTCCAGTTAAATTTGCATTTCAGATCAACAATGTCCCTTTTAAGTACATCCATATTCCAAATATTACATGGGACATGTAACACTAAGAATTCATTGTTTATCTGAAATTCACATTTACCTAGACATACTGTGGTTTTATTTGCTAAATCTGCCAATCTGAACCCTGCCCCTCAGCACCATGCCTGGGCCCTCATTGGTCTAAGTTAGACTGACATTTCTCACGGCCAGTGAGAGCTGAGACTAGCACTCTTGTGGGATGCCTGAGAGATGCGCTTTCCTCCTTCTGGATTTGAGGCTGAGCACGTCATTCTCTGAGGCTGTTGCTACAGCCACATCGAGCCCGCACAGAAAGATGGCACCCAACGATAATGATGAGAGCAAGATTTATTGAGCACTTTCTATGTTCTAGTTACTGTTCCAAGAAAAAAAACTATGAGCTCATAATTCTACCTGTGGTCATGCTTGACTCTAAAGGTGAAGGCTAGGGTTAGATTTATGAAGTGGACCCATGATGATTTTCTGGCTCAACTTCGCGGTTTTCTGTCACAACCAGGTGTGATGGCTAAGTGGTGGCATCAGGGACTCAGACTCCTTTGCCTGTGCTCACGCACAATCCTCAGCACCTGGTTTTCATCTTCACGGCCACAGGGCAGCTGCTACCCTTCCAGGCCTCTTTTCCATGATGTCAGAACAAGGGGAAAATCCCGAAGGCCATCTCCTGGGAAGGCGGCGTCCGCGATTCAGGAAGCTGACATCAGACAAGGGACCAGTCTTTTTTTTTGGGGGGGGGGAATTGCTACAATTATTATCCCATTATACCAATGAAATAACTGGAGCGCAGAGATGGTAGGTAACTTGTTCAGGTGTGACATGGCTATTGTGTTGAGAATGTCCAAGTGTGTGTGGGGAGAGAGAGAGAAAGAGAGAGAGAGAATGTCAGTCTATATATTTATCTATCTACACATATAGAGAAAGAATTCCAGAGACACAGAATATGATGTGTGTGTGTGTGTGTGTGTGTGTGTGTGTGTGTGTGTAAAGAGAGAGAGAGAATATCTCAGCCTATATATTTATCTATCTACACATATAGAAAGAGTTCCAGAGACACAGAATATAACGTGTGTGTGTGTAAAGAGAGAGAGAGAATATATCAGTCCATATATTTATCTATCTACACACATAGAAAAAGAGTTCCAGAGACACAGAATATGATGTGTGTGTGTGTGTGTGTGTGTGTGTGTGTGTGTGTGTAAAGAGAGAGAGAGGAGAGAGAATATGTTTACATATTTATCCATCTACACATATAGAGTTCCAGAGACACAGAATATGATATGTGTGTGTGTATGCATGTGTGTGTGTATGTGTAAAGAAAGAGAGGGTGAACAATATTTGTTCAAGGTGCTGGCTCACACAGTTGTGCACTATCAAGTCCAGAATCTGCCGAGCAGGCCCGCAGGCTGGAGAGCCGGGAGAACTGCGGGTGCAGCTCAGTCTGAACCTTCCAGAGGCCGCGTTGCCTCCTCCCCGGGGGCCTCAGTCTTCTTTCCTTGACAGCCTTGGGTTGGATGAGGCCCACTTCAATGGAGAGTGTAATCTGCTTTGCTCAAAGTCTACCAAATTAGATGTTCATCTCACCTAAAAACATACCTTCGCAAGACATTTACACTGGTGTTGGCAAAATATCTGGTTCCTGTGGCCTGGCCAAGCAAATGCCTAAAATGGACCAGGCACAGCTAGGGAGGCTGGGAATCAATTCCAGCAATTTCTCCACAGCCTGGGCTCTTTGGCAAGGCCCTGTTCGCATGACTCACCTGGCTTCTTTGAAGGAAGAACAACACACAGAGCAGGCCGAATAGCAGATCTTTAGTCACCCCCTGTGTGAATCACTTGATTTTTACATTTTCATTTTATTTTATTTTATTTTATTTTTTTGTGGTACCAGGGATTGAACCCAGGGGCGTTCTACCTTCGCGCTACACCCCCGCCCCTATTTTTTTATACTTTATTTTGAAACCGGGTCTCACGAAGTTGCAGAGGGCCTCTCTAGGTAGAGAGAGAGAGAGAGAGAGAGAGAGAGAGCTGAGGCTGGCCGCAAACCTGGATCCTCCGGTCTCCGCCTCCCAAAGTACTAGGATTACAAGAGTGCGCCACCACGCCCGGCCCACATTTTCATTTTAAAATCAAACACCAGACTCTGAGAACCACATGGAAGAGTCATAGCTCAATGCAGCCTCTAAGATGAACACCTTGTAATAAACACCGCCCAGCTAAAAAAACAACTCTGCTGGCCTCTCAGAAGTTCTTCGTGTATTTTATAACAATCTCAATTTGCTCGCTTTTCTCAACAGTAACAGTGTTCTTGGCCTGGGATTGACCTGACTCCCGCTCTTGTAAATAAAGTTTTATTGGCACACAGTTACACCATTCATTTGCTTATGTTTATGGTGACCTTTCTGCTACCATGGTAGAATTGAAGAGTCATGACAGAGGCTGCCTGGCCCTCCGAGCCTAAAAAAATACCACTATAGTCAATGTTTTCTGACTGCTAAACTTGGTTTTCACAATGATAATTTCCTTGAATTTTACCATACGACCCAGCAATACCACTCCTGGGCATCTTGCCAAAGGAATTGAAGTCAGAATATTACATGATACATGCACATCCATGTTTATAGGAGCACAATTCACAATAGCCAGATTATTAAACCAGCCTAGGTATCAATCAACAGGTGACTGGATCACAAAGCTGTGGTAGATACACACAATGGAATTTTACTCGGCCATAAAGAGGAACAAAATTGACAGGCGTGGTGGCGCATGCTTGTCATCCCAGTACTTGGGAGGCAAGGACGGGAGGATCGCAGGTTTGTGGCCAGCCTCAGCTACTTAGTGAGACCCTGTTTCAAAATAAAGAATACAAAATAGGACTGGGGGTGGAGCTCGGAGGTAGAATGGCCCTGGGTTCCATCCCCAGTACCACAAAAAAAAGAAGAAAATTATTTCATTTGCAGGAAAATGAATGGAACTTGAAAATATTAGGCTAAACCAGATTAGCCAGTCTCAGCAATTGAATAGTTTTATGTTTTCTCTTTTATGTGGAAGCTAGAGAGGAATTGGGAAACAACGGTAAGATCAGATGGAAGAGCAGAGACTCCAACGGAGAGATGGAGGGGCGTAGGGGAGGGAGGAGGGGGACAGAGACGTAAATAAGGTAACAGTTGAAATAATGCTATGTACTTATATGAAATGACCAATTCCAGTCTCAAAACCATGCATGGGGAGGGGGAGGGATGGAGTGAGACCCAGAAAGAAATGCTCCAAGAGTTGTGCGCATG
Organism: Glis glis; assembly: GCA_004027185.1. Taxonomy (NCBI): domain Eukaryota; kingdom Metazoa; phylum Chordata; class Mammalia; order Rodentia; family Gliridae; genus Glis; species Glis glis. Next base: position 62,233 of record PVJS01002830.1, read on the forward strand.
TTCCCATCACTCTATGCCTCAGTATGATGTCTAATTATAAGTATACAAATAAAATATTTTTATATATTTTAAGTGTCCAAGTGTCCATCCATCATAGACACTCTAGTTGAGCCTTACCCTAAAAAATTTGTTTAAGTCTTGTTTAATGTGCAGGTTCTCCCTCTAGTCCTTTAATTTGATCACGGTCTATTTGTGGGAGACCCTGCCGTTAGCGTGGAGTTTCCTGTGGTCTGCAACAGCTACTGCACCTTCCTGGTGTGCGTCCGCCTCTTCCTCTGTCTGTTGCCTCTTCTGTGATCCGACAACTGATCCTGAGATGGGATCAGTTTGGGGCTCAGTCCCTCTGGGGTGACTCTCGCCGGTGTGGGATCTGTCATGAGAAACCACAGAAAGTTTGGTCATCTCTCTCTCTTTCTTTTATGCCATGGCTGTTGAGGCACAATGCCTAGATCTGGTCACTCGTTTTTGACTTGCAAAAATGCTGGTATTCTTATTGGATCAATTCTTTCCCGTGTATAACTTTGAATTCATTCAAAAAGAGATTCTTTGCTTCATCTTCCAATTAAGTTCTGGGAAGTCCCTGGACGTTCACATAGAAAAGGCAGACAAATGCTCAATTTTTTTTCTTTATCAGTTTTTGAGATATTTAATTGATTCTCTCTCACCCTCCAATTTAATTTTATTATTAGTGTCATTAAAACATAATAAAATATACGACAGGGTTTAACCCATTGCAATTATTATCCTTGTTGAAGTTCAAATTGTCCCTTTTTCCAGTGGGAGACTTTTCAAGTTGGCTCCTGAGACCATCCGCAGGGACCCTGAAGTCTGATGGGTCCTTCACTTTCTGGGATGACCGGATGTTCTAAACTCATCTACATTTTCTGCCCTAGATCTGGAAGACTTTTTCTCCCACCCCCCCTTAAAATGATATTTTAAGGCCACACACAGTGCTCAATGAACTGTGGAAGCTCCCTTTACCAGCCTCACCATCATCTTCAGATTTTGCAGTAGACAAGGCCAACAAGATGAAATTCCATATATGTTCCTACTGACAGCATTAGCTCAAACTCAGCACTACGGGAATCTGCTGAACCTCTTCTGCGTGTGTTTCTCCTTCTTCTGTGCTGAGCATTTGGTCCTCAAGGACATAGGGGGTGAAAAAGTTAGAATAACTCACAATCATGCACTTGCTTCATGTCATAGCACACCATGGCCTTGGCATAACAACCCTAATGCCACTACCACCGGTGTGATTATTCGGAATTGTTAAGATCATTCGTCACAGGCATTCCCCTTTCAACACCCCTTCCCATTTCTTAAGGTTGTTGCCTGTATCCACATGGCCCAAGCATATGATCACGACAGGCAACACGTTCCCCTTTAACCTTCTTTAGTGTAAATCTGCAAGCAAGCGCATGTTTAATCTCCACCACCAGTCCTCATGGAGATGTGAAACTTGGAATCGTGCTTGTCTGAAGCTCATTCTCTGATAGATTCTTCTGAATCTGAGGGTTTCTTCTATTCTGAATCAGATGCCCATCATCTTAGTCCATTTAGGCTACTGTATCAAACTACCTTAGAGGAGATCATTTACAAACCACAGAAATTCATTGCTCATCATTTTGGACGGTGGGAGGTCCAAGATCAAGGCTCCAGTAGATTTGGTGTCTGGTGAGGACCTGCTCTTTAAAGATGGTGCCTTCGAGTATCCTCACAGGGCAGAAAGACAAAGGGTGCTACAATCTCCCTCAGGCCCTTATAAGGGCACTCTATCGGTCTGCTGTCTGTTGCTATAACAAAATACCTGAGGCTAGGTACTGCATAAAGAAAAAGAGGTTTATTTAGCTCAAGTTTTGGAGGTGGAGAATTTAAGACAGGATGGCACCAGCTCTGGTGACGGCCCCCTTGGCTGTACCACATGGCAAGACCGGAAGTCTGAGAGGGACTCAGGGGTCAAGTTTGCTCTTTTATAATAACCTTCTTGCAGGAACAAGCCAGGGTCCCATGAGAAAAACACTAATTCCTTTCGAGGGCAGCACCCTCAAAAGCACCTTCATTATTTCCCACTAAGCCCCTCCTCTTAAAGGCCCCACCACCTCTTAACACCATCACACCGGGGACCAAGTTTCCAACATGTGAACCCTTAGGGGACAAACCACATCTAGATCATAGCAAGCACTAACCTGTTACCTGCCTTTTTGTTATATGTTGCCATGAATCTTTGGTTCTGTTGTTTAGCTATGATATTTGATTTTATTTAAGGATTCCAGAAAAATTAAAATATTACGCTGCCACCACTAGTGCTATCTTACCCAAACCACCCCTGAGATTAGTTATCTATGCAACATCACAAATTTAGCTGCTTAAATGAACATCTGTCTTTTATCTCCTAACTCTGAGAGTCAGAAGCCCACATGGGCTCTCCTGGGCTCTGCGCTCAGGGTCTCATAGGTTGAAATCAAGATGTTGGCTGGGTTGGCTACTTATCTGGAGCCCTGGGGAAAATCTTTTTGGCTTATTGGCAGAGTTCAGCTCCTTGTGGTTGTAGGACTGAGGTCTCTGCTTTTTTTTTTTTTTAATGGTCATTGCAGTAGTCACTTTTGGTTCCAGGACTACTTTATGGTCCTCTCCAATCCCTTTCCATCTTCAGAGTCAGTAAGACTCTGACTCTTCCTTATACAGAGGGTCCCAAATGTACCATGAGTTGACATATGACTTTTTTTTACTTTGAAATGTTGCAAATAAATACCCATAGAACTGTTCTGTTTTTCACTTTCAGCAGTGCTCAATAAATTATATGAGATATTCAATACTTCATTATAAAATGGGCTTTGTGTTAGATGATGTTGCCCAACTATGGGCTGATGTGTTTGTTCTGAGTACCTTTATGGTAGACTAGGCTAAGCTGACCTATGATGTCTGGTAGGTCACATGTGTTAAATGCATTTTTGACTTAAAATATTATGTATTTTGAATCCCAAGAGTTTACTAAACCCTTGGGCTAGGGTTACAGCTGTTAATCACACAAAGATTGCCCTGGTCCTACGAAAAGAAAATTAATGCTGAATATTTAATGAATGAATGGGTGGATAGACAGGCATATAAAGGTCTAAATGCACATTCAGAGAAAAGCAACAGAAGACTGAGACTCAATATTATTGAGTGTATTTTAAAGGTCCATGCATCATCTTGCATGAAAATGTTGCTCAACTTCTGATGAGAAGACTAATTCATCAATATCTCTGTTATCGTTGACGGATGACCTGGCATAATAAAAAGATCTTGACTTACGTGTATGTTAACAATTAATGGAATGAGTAATGTATCACACAGAGTATATGGACGGTAATAAAGATGTGTAAATGAGAATTACATGGGTTAGTTGGTGTCATTAATGGTTCCTTTGTTCTGCAAGAGCATCTGTATCTTATTCAGGAGACAGGGGCACAGTTCCGATTGCCAAAATGACTTAAACATGCCTATTGGACTATGATTGGTTCTTCAAGGGTTTTTTCCATTGCAAAAGTCCCTCACCTAAGTCGCATGACTCGCACTGTCCACTTCTGATCTCCCTCTTTTTTTTTGACGCTTTCAGGAACGTTAACCACATGGAGACCCACGTACTTGGTCAGAGTGTGGCTCTTCTTGGAGTTATTTGCACAGTCTTGTCATAGTCCTTTACTTCCCAGAAGGTTTCTAATCCTGTATCCAGCCCCTAATGAAATAGAATGACAGTGATCGGTTTTACAATAGAACTGCTGCACATGGGACCCTATTTATTTATTCAGAAATGCATGTCATAAAGATTGAATGAGAAGCTAATATTCAGAGCTGGGAAAAAGGATGCTGTATATTAGGAAGAATCTGCATTTGTTAGCATAAGTAAGACTCTGAGCCTTGATTGTGAGTGTCAGTGTGTTAAAAAAACATTGACTAAACCCAGTGTGAAATTACAAGTCTGTAATGCAAATATATTTGGGAAATGCAAACACATTTATCCATGCATTAACTCACTCATTCAACAGCAATTTATGGAGTGCCTAGCATGTGTCAAGTGTTCCTCTAAGCACTGGAGAGAGGTTGGAGAAATAAGAAGGAAATGGCATTGCCCGTTGAGAGCTTATGTTCTAGTGGAGGGACGTAGAAAGTGCACAAAATAAGTAAAGACATCAGTTTATTATCACTTATTGAGAGAGAGTAATGGATTTAATCCTGGCAAAAAAGTTTGGGTGAAACAAAGTTGGGAGGTTTGTAATAGCAATACAAAGGGATTTGCACAGCTGGCCTCTCTATTTATTCTTTCTTCTGTGAACATTTGTAAGAATTGTTTCATCTTGGATGGTTCACACATTCCTTGTTCTTGTTTCAAGATGCCAGGCTGTCCCTTTCTGAATCAACTTTCATTTTACTTAATAACTGCTTATTGAATGCATGTGAATATTGCTGAGTTTAATTTTATGCCAAGTAATTCTTATTGTAGTTGAATTTCATAAACGTTTTTGAATTGTGTACTTATAATTTTACCCTAGATTTACTGTGTGATATTATCAATACGATTAGTAATAACTGCTACAATTTCATCTTTAGGTTTTGGTTTAATTATCACCTCATTAGAAAGGTATTTTTTGACCATTCTATCTACCAAGCATATGAATTGTTGCCTAATGCTGCAACCCTTTAGTCTTCTTGATATTTATTCCAATGCATGCCAACATTTTTATATTTATTTATTTTGTGGTACGGGGGATTGAACCCAGGGACATTCCACCTCTGAGCTGTATACACCCCCAACCCTATTTTAGTTTATTTTTGAAATAGCCGGGTGTGGTGGCGCACGCTTGTAATCCCAGTACTTTGGGAGGCGGAGACCGGAAGATCCGGGTTCACGGCCAGCCTCAGCTCTCTCTCTCTCTCTCTCTCTCTCTCTCCTTAGTGAGGCTCTCTGCAACTTTGTGAGACCCGCTTTCAAAATAAAGTATAAAGAATAGGGCCGGGGGCAGAGCGCGGAGGTAGAACACCTCCCGCGTTCAATCCCCGGTACCAAAAAAAAAAAAAAAAAGAAATAGGGTCTCACTAAGTTGCAGAGGGCCTCACTAAGTTGCTGAGGTTGGCCACAAACCTGCCATCCTCCTGTCTCAGCCTCCCAAGCACTGGGATTACAAGTGTGCGCCACCATGCTTGGCTAAATGTTTTCATTGTATGTACAGTTATGTATCATCTCTCTTCCTTACTATGTTGTAAACTTCAGAAGGGCAGGCATTAAATCCGCTTTATCAACGTGTGCCCTTCGTCGTGACTGGAACATAGTAGGACTTCAAGTGTATTCATGAAATGAAGGAAGTCCTTCCTCTTCCTCCCTTCTCCTCTGCCTCCCTTTCTCCCCTTCATTTTCTTCTGTTCCTTCATGAGTTGTTTTATTTATTCTGCAAACATTCACAAAATTAACAATGATAATAGCTGATTTATTTATGAGAGTTCATGAGGTACCAGACACCATGGAAGCAGAATACCTATGTTATTAAAAAATGAAGACCTCATTGTTACTAAAAAATGAAGACCTCAATGTTACAAAAAAAAAATGAAGAGCTCTTTCTTATTGAGTGTCTGTTCTGTGTCAGGCACCATGTCAGGCTCATTCCATGTTTTATTCTCTGACCTTTTCCGCAGCCTTGCCCAACAAGTGTCATTATCCCCATCCAACAAAGGATTTGAGATCCTGAGAGGGTCTGTAAAGTGCTCAAGATTGGGTTAGATGTGGCTTTAGTGTTAAGTTTTTTAAGTTCTTTATATATTCTAGATATTAGTCCTCTATCAGAGGAGTAGCAGCTGGTGAAGATTTTCTCCCATTCTGTAGGTTTTCTCTTTAGACTCTTGATTATTTTCTTTACTGTGCAGAAGCTTTTAAATTTGATGCCATCCCATTTCTTAATTCTCAGTTTTATTTCCTGAGCTTTGAGGGTCTTACTGAGCAGGTCTCTACCAGTGCTTATATGTTGGAGAGGTGGTCCTATGTTTTCTTCTAGTAATTGCCAAGTTTCTGGTCTAATTTCTGGGTCTGTGCTCCATCTTGAGTTGACTCTTGTACAGGGTGAGAGATAGGAGTCTAGTTTCACCCTACATATGAATACCACTTTTCCCAGTACCATTTGTTGAAAAGGCTGTCCTTTCTCCAGCATGTGGGATCCAGGTTTACCCCTGGATTCTTTTTCTTTTTTTCTGAAGTCAGTTTGCATAGAACTTTCTATTACTCGCACTCGGAAGACTTGTAAATGGTACAGCCAGAGTGGGGTAGTTAGAGATGGCAGGGCAATGCTTACCAACACTGTTGTGACAAGTTAGCCCTGAAGATGACATGGAGAGACATTCCTCACTCCTGTCACAGTCGGTGGGGGCTGAGGTGAGTTCCTTCTGTTGCTGATGACCCAAGATCCAGACTGCTTCTGCCTCTTAGCTCTGCATGTGGAACATGGATTCTCTGAGGGTGTGGTGGCAGAAAGAAAGGAAGAGCCTCGGAGGGTGAAAGGCTTGGTTTGTTTTGTTTTCTTTTTGGTACTAGGGGTTGAACCCAGGGGTGTTCCACCTACAAGCCACACCCCCAGCCCTTTTTTTATTTTTTATTTTGCAACAGGGTCTCGCTTAGTTACTGAGACCCTTGCTAAATCTCAAACTTGTGATCCTCCTGTCTCAGCCTCCCAAGTACTGGGATTAGAGGCATGTGTCATCAAGGGCAGCGGGAAGGCTTGTCTTTAAATGTCAGATCAGTGCCAACTGCATCCTTTTCACGCTAACTGTACCGGCCGTGGCCCGGCGATGTGGCCCGACCTAATTGTGGAGGTGCTGGGAAATGCAGAGGATCACAGTGGTGTCTGGTGAACAATAACAGCTTCTGCTACAGCCGTTCACTTAGGAAATCTGAAGGTCTCTGGGTGTTACGATCTCTAGTCAGAACGCAGGCTGTTAGGTGTGGAAGGTCACAAACCCACCCAGAGAAAGTGCAGGACTCAGCCCCTCTCCGATGGTCAGGTGGCACCAAGACATCGCCCATAGGCTTTCTCTTCGGTGCAGAAGGGTGCAGCCATGATCTGCTCTCGGGGGCACCACCTCCTCCCACACAGGGAGCTTCTTCAGGGTCTCCTACCCGAGGACCAGTCTGTCCCAGAGAACAATGACTGTTTCCTATGAGAAGTGTCGTCTCTAGGTCCCAGTGCGCTTCCACGCTGACAGGGTCCGTTCTTTATGATGCATGCTGGTGTCACGGGCTGCTCGGCCGCTTGTCCCCACCTTCCTTCCCCCCTTCCTCATTCACTCGACTAATGTTTACTGGATGCCTATGAAATGCCAGGCCTTGTGCTGGACCTGGGGATAAGACGGTGAGTAAAAAGGACGTCCCTCTCCCCAGCAGATCCAACCGCCTGCTTCCCCTCTTCCCCCTCCTTTTTTCCCTCTTTCCATTCCTCCCTCCTTCGTTTTATCTTTCCTCTCTTCCCCTTTCTTCCTTTTCTCTATTCTACCTTCCCTCCCTCTCTTCTTTCCTTCCTTTCTCCCCTCCTTTCTTTCCATGCAGCTTTTGTGTTGTTGTTCTTGGTGCTAGGGATTGAACCCAGGGGAATTCTGCCTCTGAGCTACACCCCCAGCCCTTTCTTTAATCATTTATTTATTTATTTATTTATTTATTTATTTATTTGTACTAAGGATTAAACCCAGGGACATTCGACTTCTGACCTACACCCCCAGTCCTATGTTATTTTTTATTTTTAAACAGGGCCTTACTAAATTGCAGAGGCTGGCTGCAAACCTGCAATCCTCCTGTGTCAGCCTCCCAACTATGGGGTTACAGACGTGCACCCCACGCCTGGCTCCAATGCAGCTTTAAAACGTAAACCATTTCACTTGCGTAGCTCAGTTGATATTCTAGCTTGTCCTCCCAAAGAGTATGGCCATGAACTGTATCCCATAGAGGAGGGCCAGGAACTGTATCCCATAGAGTACGGCCATGAACTATGTCCCATAGAGTATGGCCATGAACTATACCCCATAGAGTAGGGTCATGAACTATATCCCATAGAATACAGCCATGAACTATATCCCATAGAGGAGGGACATGAACTGTATCCCATAGAGGAGGGCCATGAACTGTATCCCATAGAGTACGACCATGAACTGTATCTCATAGAATACAGTCATGAACTATATCCCATAGAGGACGGCCATGAACTGTATTCCTTAGATTATGGCCATGAACTATATTCCATAAAGTGGGGCCATGAACTGTATTCCATAGAGTATGGCCACAAACTATATTCCAAACCCCCGGCCCAGGACAGATTGCTCCCAGGGCTCTGGGCTCACCAGGCCCTTCCTGAAGCCCTGCATCTGGTCTTCTTTTAAGCTGGTGGGAACTGCAGTCTCGTGATTCTCCTGCCCCCGCCTCCCGCCCCACATCCTGTCTAGAGCCATCTAACTGCGGTTGGCTGGAGGTTCATCGGTTCTATCGGTGTGTCTCCCATTTCTCAACAAGCTCTCATGGAGAGTGCTCTGCCCATAATTAGGCAGCACTGAAGACTTGAAGGAGCTTCCTCTCAGCCTTGAGTGATGGGGTTTCTTAATAGGACTGCTCTTTATTTTTGGAGGAGAAAAATTAAATCCAATGTGCCGTTCCATACGAGGCTTATTTAGTCTGCAAAAACATAGGAATGATTTTGTTAAAATGAGCAGCCTTCTCGATCATTCTGTCGAGTCACAGGAAAATGAAAAGGCCTCCATTTATTTATCATTTCCCCATGGGCACTGGAACAAAAAGGGTCATAGATGCGCCGAAAGGACAGATGCACATAATCAAGACCCGTGATGCTAAGAAGAAGCCATTCACTGGGATATTGCATCAATCAGGGCTCTGTAGGCAAGGGCCTTTGGACCCTGTGCAGCCTGCTGCCTCTTTTTGTAAATAAAGTTTTATTGGAACTCAAATGTACTTATCTGCTTGCATACTATTTATGGTAGCTTTTATGCTACAACAACCAAGTTGAGTAGTTGCAACAGAGATTAGATTCAGCCCAAGTGTCTAAAATACTTGCTAGCTGGCCCTTGAGAGGAAAAATTGCCAATCTTCAACCTTAATAAACATGCATTTTGGTGCGCATATCGAATAGTTTAAATGGAAATGCCCTCTTTACATGCGCAGTTTTGCTGTTTGTACGCAAGGCAAGCTCAACTGCAGAGTTCACAGGAAACCGAAAAGGTTTGTTCACAAGGTAGAGACCCAGTCATGCCCTTGTATTGACATGTCTTCCTCAATCTAAGAGCAAAACAAAAGCCACACCTGGTGGCACATGCCTGTAATCCCAGTAGCTGGGAGGCTGAGACAGGAGGATCACAAGTTCAAAGCCAGCCAGGTGATTTTTTTTCCCTCTACTGAAAGATGCTAATGTCATTTTTTAGGCTAAGCCCTCTTTAGGCTCTGGTGTCTGGCACTCAGCAATCAGTTGAACATTCATGCTGAAAACTCACCACTTCATGACTATTTATGTCAAAAACACGGGCACTTCAGGTAAAGATCAGTTTCACAATTAGATAATTGGTGTGGGTGACATTCTTCTCCTGCTTCGCTTGAAAGCTGACTTGAAGAGGAGGGGACATGAGCATTCCCCTTTTTAAAAAAGAAGGAAAGCTGGGCATGGTGATGCATGCTTGTCATACCAGTACTTGAGAGGCTGAGACAGGAGGATCGCAGGTTTGAGGCCAGCCTCAGCTACTTAGTGAGGCCCTCCACAACTTAGTGCAACCCTGTTTCAAAATAAAGAATAAAAAATAGGGCTGGGAGTGTAGCCAGGAGGTAGAATGCCCCTGGGTTCAATCCCTGGTACCGCAAAAAAAATGACAAATGTCAGAAAATTTATCACCAAAATTATTTGTAGTATAAGGTTAAGAGAATTTGGGGGTTCCTGAGCTTACCTGTAAGGAGTTACACAGTGAGAGATGCTTTTCCTCTAAAAATGCTTAAAAGAGTTAAAACTAATATTTGGGGTGTGGAATCATCTGCCTGGGCCACAGTCAGTAAACAAGAATAACTACAACAATAGAGGTGGCTAAGATTTGTTGAGACCTTGCTCTGTGCCAGAACTGACCTCAGGATGTACACACCTTGTCCACTAAGCGTTCCCCAAACTCTTTGAGCTGGCCGATATTTGGCCTCATTCTACAGAGGAGGGAGTGGAGAATCTAAAAATTAAACTCAGGTCTTACCTGGTTATAGCCTAGAGTTTTGTTTTGTTTTGTTTTGTTTTTGCAGTACTGGAGATTGAACGCAGGGGCGTTTTACCTCTGCGCTACGCCCCCGGCCCTATTTTTTATACTTTATTTTAAAACCAGGTCTCACGAAGTTGCGGAGGGCCTCACTAAGGAAAGAGAGAGAGAGAGAGAGAGAGCTGAGGCTGGCCACGAACCCGGATCCTCCGGTCTCTGCCTCCCAAAGTACTGGGATTACAAGCGTGCGCCACCACGCTCGGCAAGCCTAGAGTTTTTGTGTTTGTACCAGGGATTGAACCCAGGGGCATTTTATCTGTGAGATACACCCTCAGCCCCATTTTATTTTCTATTTTGAAACAGGGTCTCACTAAGTTTGCTGAGGCTGACCTCGAACCTGCAATCCTCCTGTCTCAGCTTCCAAGTACTGGGATTACAGGTGTGCGCCACCACACCCGGTGTTAACCCGGTGGTTTTTAACTGGAGATGATTTTTCCCTCCACTCGGGGACACTTTGCAATGTCTGGATACATGCACGTTGACTCTGGGTGGAGGAGAAGCTGCAGGCATCTAGCGGTTAAAGGCCAGGATGATGCGGAGCGCCCTGCGATGCACAGGGCAGGCCCCACGAGCAAGGAACATCTTGCCCCAGGTAGCAATAGTGCCGAGATGGGGAGCTCTGATATAGACCTATGCAGTCCATAGACTTCTAAGTCTCTAAATTTAGAAGATATCGCAAGGGTCTCTGAGTTCTTCTTAACTCCAGGGTAGCAATTTGCGACGCCACCCATCCATCCTCGAGTTGCCTCTCTTTTGAGTGTGTGTGGGGTCCTGAGGATTGAACCCAGGGGCTTTCTACCTCTGAGCTATACTCCCAGCCCTTTTTATTTTATTTTATTTCATTTTATTGTTTTGAAATAGGGTCTCCCTAGGTTGCTGAGAGTCTCGCTAGGTTGCTGAGGCTGTCCTTGAACCTGTGATCCTCCTGTCTCAGCCTGTCAAATATTGGGATTACAAGTGTGCTCCACCACCAGTGTGCCGGGCTCCAAATGATCTCTGGCTCCCTCTTAGGAGTCTCAGGTGACAAGTGTTCTCTTCCCCACACCCACCACTCCCGTATTCTGTTGCAGTAGACTGAGGACTCTTACACTTCCTCTCTGGGGGCCCCATGGTGCTTTCATGGACTTTTAGCCTGATGAAGACAAGGAACTCCCTTTAGAGAACAGGAACACCATGGATGGGACTCAGGCGGTCACACTTCATCCGCACAGTATCCCGCGTGCTAGTCTTAGCCTGTCCTTAGAATGTCTTGCCCACAAACATGGAGACACAGGGCAAGAAATGAGAAACCAGCGGCTGGCCTCTGCAAACCCAGCACGCTTCTGACAGGTAGATGGTCTTGCATGTGCCGCAGTGGGCTGTGTTGATAACTTTCTTTCACCTGAGCTTGACTTTCTCTGGCTTCAACATTCTAATCCATAATCCACATAATCCACCCTTATTTTTTGTACTTGGGATTGAACCTAGAGGCATGCCACCTCTGAGCTACACCTGCAGCCCTTTGTATTTTGAAACAGTCTCGCTAAGTGGCTGAGGCTGGCTTCAAACTTGCAATTCTCCTGTCTCAGCCTCCCAAGTACTGGAAATACAGGCGTGCACCACCACACCCGGCTCATGCTCCACCTTTAAACCTCACATCACATAAGCATCGAATGTATGCAGGCTACAGCCAGCACATGCCCGCTCTTTGGCGGGCATCTTTGAGCTTTGATCAGAAGGGCTTAGATGGAAAGCTCTGATCTCAATCCAGGTTAGATTCTCAGAGCTAGTGGACAGCGGACATCATGCATACTTCCCATCCCATATTTAACTCGACCCAAACAGGCTGTTTCTATAGGAAAGAAGAATTCAGGAAAAAATGCTCTTATATTTCAAAATGTCTCTCCAACCTCTCAATTTGTTTATTTGCCTAGTCATCAGGCAACTCGATGTTTCTCTGGTTCTGAGAAGCACTTTTAGCGCTGCCTCCGCAGCAGAGCGGCACCCACCGAGAGCCATGCTGTGGTGGGCAGGGTGCCAGGCACTGTGGGGGACCTGCAGGAACATAAGGAAAGTCTTTGCCCTTGGGGGTTTTACACTGGGGTTGGGGAAATGAGACATATGTCCACACATGGAAAATGAAATAACTAAACAAGTGGTAAACAATAATGTACAATAATGCAAGAGGTGGCAAGAGGTCTGTTTGCTTTTTAGAAAAAAAGGTTTAGTTCAACGTTCAGAAGGAAGAAAGGTCCCTGTGGTCTGGTGTGTTCAGAAGTCCTCGTGTAAAAGATGGGGTTTGAAGGCAGCATATTCTCAGAGTAATGGGAAGAGGGAGGGACTCTTTATGAGAAAACTAGAAGTAAGACACTTAAGATGGGTTCAAGATGTGTGCTGAGAAGTCCTAGTACAGGGACCATCAAGGAGCCCTCAGAAGTAACTCCAATCATGCAGTGGGGTCATTATTTAGGGGCCTTAAATGTCATGTATGGGATTGAACTTTATTCCCTAGGCAATGGAGAGTCATTGAAGCTTGGATCCAAATTAAAATAGTTGGGCATAGTGGTGCATGCCTGTAATCCCAGTACTTGGGAGGCTGAGGCAGGAGGATCGCAGGCTTGAGGTCAGTCTCAGCAACTTAGTGAGACCCTGTTTCAAAATAAAAAATAAAAGCTGGGCGTGATGGCACACGCTTGTAATCCTAGTACTTGGGAGGCTGAGACCAGAGGATCCGGGTTCGCGGCCAGCCTCAGCTACTTAGTGAGGCCCTCCGCAACTTAGTGAGACCCTGTTTCAAAATAAAGAATAAAAAATAGGGCTGGGGCTGTAGCTCGGAGGTAGAATGTCCCTGGGTTCAATCCCCAATACCATAAAATAAATAAATAAATATAAAAAATAAAAAGGGCTGCTGGTGTAGCTGAGAGGTAGAATGCGCTGGATTCAATCCTCAGTACCCAAAAAAACTCAACTACCTGCTGACCTTGGCTTTCATTCATGTCCCTATCAAATCCACTCTTCAAAGGGCAGATGGATTGACTTTTCTAAAACAAAGACCTGATCACACTGTTCCCTCACTTAACACCATCCGATGATTTCCAACTGCACTTAAACCTGTATTCTTTTGCTGTAGCTTGTATGATGAATTAGCAAGGTGTGCTAGGCAGTTTTTCATTGCTATGACAAATAGCTGAGGGAAAACAACTTCAAGGAAGAAGGGTTTATTTTGGCTCATGGTTCCAGGGGTCCAGTCCATGGTTGGTCATCTCCAGTGCTTTGGGCCTGTGGTTAAACAGAACATCATGGCCAAAGGGTGTGGTGAGGAAAACTGGCAGGCAGGAAGGAGAGACAGAAACGGAGAGAGACGGAGAGATGGGAAGGGGCCAGGGACAAGATACAGTCCCCAGGGAAAGCTCCCAGTAACTATTTCCTCCAACTCGATTCTACCTCACCGTCGTCCATTCAGCTATCAATGGGTTAATCTACAGACAAGGTCAGAGCCCTTGTGTCTAGTCCTAAAAGCCCCATCTCTGAACTCGGCCGCGCTGAGGATCATGCTTTCCACATGAGACTCTGGGGGACATTTCAGATCCAAATGATAGCATGAGACTGCTCCAGAAAAACAGAGCCAAGAATACATAGATATAGGTATAAGTATAGGTAGAGGTGTAGATAGAGAGAGAAAGAGAGATTTATTTATCATGGGGATTGGCTCACACAAGGCTGGAAGCTGAGAAGTCACCATCTGCCACCTGCGAGCTAGAGACCTGGCAGAGCTGGTGGTGTGACTCACTGTGAGTTTAAAGACCCGAGAACCCCCGAGAAGCTGATGGCGTAAGTCCTAGAGTCCAAAACCCAAGAACCAGGAGAACCGATGTCCAAGAGCAGAATTTGGGTGCCCTGGCTCAAAAAGAGGGATGGAATTGGCCTTAATGTTTGTTCTTTGGGGACCCTTGATGGATTGTATAATGCCTGCCTACACTGGTGAGGGTGACTATCTTTACTCAGCCTACAGATGGAAATGTTAATCTCTTCCAGAAACACTCTCAGACACATCCAGAAGGAGAGTCTCACCACTTACCTGGACGTCCTTTAGCCCGGGTCGAGTTGACACAGAAAGTTAACCCTCACCCAGGGCCTTGTGCGATCTCTGGCCTGGTCTCATTGTAGGCATTTTTGCTCAAAATCACAATGCTCCAGACACACTGTCTTCTCTCCTGAACACAGGATTGTTGGGTACTGGAGGTTGAATCCAGAGGCATTCTACCTCCGAACTACACCCTCAGCCCCTTTTTTATTTTGAAACAGCGTCTCGCTAAGATGCTGAGGAACTTTGCTAACTTCCTGAGGCTGGCCTCAAACCTGCAATCCTCCTGTCTCAGCTACCCAAGTACTGGGATTACAGGCGTGTGTCACCGCGCCTGGCTGAACACAGGAATGGTAATCACAGGAGCCCCTGGCTTGAACCTTCCTTCCTCTGCATCATCCAATGATTGAGTCCTAGTCTGCATTCAGATCTCGGCTCTTAACCCACCTCCTTGAAGCGTCATGCTACAATTCTGGACTATTTTCTGCATGGTTCTTATCACTACTTAAAATTTATATACTTCTCCATGAGCGACTCCACCAGCACTGCCATGTGCGTGGGGGGCAACCAGTTGGAAGGTAGATGCAATTGTGCAGGTGAGAAACTACTAGGGTTGTAGCAGTTGTGATAGAAGAATCTGTTTAAACTTAGGAGACGTTTGGAGGTAGGATTTGTCTTGGTGATTCTTTGGGTGTGCATGGGAAGAGAAAGAAAAACACAGTATTTTGCCTCTTTGCCTGGGTTTCTGGGTTTTAGGAAATGGATCAGGGTGGATCACTCCCTGAGATAAGCAGGCTCCTGGGAGGAGGAAGGGTTCCTTCAGCGTTGCTTATGTTGAAGCAAAATACTTGAAAGTGACCATTTACAGAAATGTGAAGCCAGAAAGTAATAATCAAGGAACCAAGTGATGGTGGTCAGCTCCATGAGGTGGCAACAAAAATGGTTAAAAAAGGGGGGTGGGGGCTGAGATCTATTTTCTTTCCCACGTGTTTTTAAATAACTTTCTCTTATATTATGCTAAGTGAGATCAGCCAGTCTCAGAAAGTCAAGGGTCTTATGTTTTCTTTCATAGGTGGAGCTAGAGAGAAAATAGGAAACAAGAGGGACTTCAGATAAAAAAGGAGAGAGGCCAGTAGAATAGTGGTAGGGAACTGGAGGAGGGCAAAAGGAGGCTTGAGGAAGGAAAAAATTCAAATCATATTATGTCCACCTATGAAGGTGTCACTGCCAATCTCACTACCACGTACAGTGTGGGGTGGGGGGAGTGGGGTGCGATCCCGCGAGAAATACACCAAGCTCTGTGCGCATGTGTGTTTGTTTCTCTTTGACCCTCACTATGATGTATAATTATAATGCACCAATAAAAGCATATTAGAAAAACCAATCCTCTTTTTGCAGCCTCTTTCCCCCAAGGCTTAGCAGCCATCCTAGATGTTCAAAATGGGGAACAAAAATCCCAACTTTGAGGAGGCTCATGGAGGAAGGGAGGGATTCTGGAAGAAAGCCCGTTCCGATGTTCCAGCTTGTGGCAAATTATTCTACTTAAAGGGAGAAAATATGACTTTACAAATTATGAAAACCATCTTGAGTGTCACGTTAAAATTGCAATCGTTTCGACGCCAAAGAACATTTGAGCTGCAGCAAGCATAAATGTTGCTCCATTTTATGGGACAAGAAGTGGGAAGACATGGCAGTCCTAAGCCTTTATTAAACTCTGGATGGACTGGGGGGATGTTTCCTGCTATTTGAAAGAAAAGGCTGATTTCTTCCTTAATATGAAGGGGGAAGGAAAACTGCAGAAATGACTTAAAACAGCTCCTTGGCGCATTCGGCAGGAAGTGTAGCATGTTTGTTTTTTTTTTCATGGAGAAATTAGGGGGGAAAGGTGGCTTTTATTGCTGAAATTAATTTTATTGCCATACTAACTAGCCTTTTCCTCCTCATTTCTTGGTATCACACGGAGATAAAAAAAAAAAAGGTGACGAGAAACGCCCCACACAGCATGGCTTTTTGCAGCCTGTGGGGACTCTGGTAGCCCGTGTGAGGTTTATAAATATACCCCAGAAAACTGCAAAGCCACAAACAGATACATAAAGGATGAGGAATCTGATTAAGAAAAGAACATTTATATTTTTACTGGGTTTTTACTTTTAACATAAAACATCTTGAAAAAAGTTTTATGATTTAGCATTTATGAATGACTAGATTTTAAGAGAATTGTAATATTTTTTTAGGGTATTTCAGTGCCATGAGTTATTTCTTATAGATTCAGATAATGACATTATAAATCTTTCTGTGGAGGCAATTACTAAGGCAGAAATGGCCTATTCCCTATTGGCTTTTAGGTTCAGCTCGCTGACATATTACAAGCAAGCTTACCGTGGTCATTAAAACCTGATCTGGGATTTATTGTACCTCTTTAAACTCTCCGTACTTTGAAAAGTATTGAACAGAGAGGAATACAAAGTAAAGTTACAAAGGGGACCAGCGAGGCCATCGGGAGACAAGCAGATTTAATTTATCCACCCCAGACCACCCCAAGAACGCTGAAAGTAGCTGGAATTGGGGCGTGAGGTCTTTCACGGAGGCAAAGCCGTGGTTGCTAAGTGCAGATTTCCACCTGAAATAGTTGCAAGTACGTGCTAGAACGGAGGGTTACAGGGGCCGTGGTGTGAGATCCTGCAGGAGGGGTGGGGAGGATTTTGGAACTTTTCCTGCCAAGTGGTCCACGTAGAGACACGGTGCATCACAGAAGAACAGCATTCTCTGGCCAGGGCAGTGCTGCACCCGCCTTCTCCATAAACAAAGGCCGCTGTGGTGTGGTGGAAATAAATGAGAATTTCCCCATAGGCGGTCTGCTTTCTTTATTGTCTTATTCACTTAGATTCCTTGCGCTGGAGCCTTCGGCTTCTCCTCAAATGATACCAGAATTATTTTTCTAGGAACAGATAACCCCGCCACGTTCAAGCAGGTGTGTCAGCTCAGCACCAAGGCATGATGATGGGAGGAGGAGAAGCCTCACTGGGTGTCGGGGGCCATCTTAGTCCACGCAATGACGTTACCATTTCGGACCGGCTTGACCATGTACACAGTGCATGCTAAGTGGAAATCGTCCGCATGCAGACAAGCTTCCTTGGACCGGATGGGACCGAAAGCTGGACATGGTTGACCTCCTATTCTCCCTGAAACGTTCACCTTGCCACTCCCTGGTCTTAACCTGTGTTTGTCACTCCCTGGTCTTAACTTGTGATCTTCTTCCCGTTTGCTTTGTTTGAACCTCTATATAAGAAAGGCCTTGACTACATAAGGCGGGAGAATTTGTCATCTTGGATCTCCTCCCTGATCTCCCCCCATTATTAAATTCTCTCCAAATTATGATATCAGACTTTGTGTCCGTATCATGCGAGAAGACTATTGATCAGAAAGCTGCCTGGTGCAGCGACCTTCTGTGGCAGGAACCACGGAATAGTTTTTAGGGAGCTGCTTAAAGTGGCAACCATCTGTGGCAGGACTATGGATCAAGCAGTGTCCGCCAGAGCACCGCAATAACTGGGGATGAAGATGAGTTCGTCTCGTGTGATGCAAGGAGAAAAGCCTTCCAAGGGACGCTTAAAGAAGCAAGTCTGGGCTCTAACCCTTGACCATGAAAGTCAAGGCTGCCCTTTAGGAATGCACCAAGCATTCCTTTGATTCCTTTGTAGAGTTATTGACTACTGCTGAACCCAGACAAGAGTATAGACAAAAGTTGAAAACACTTTCACCACCTTGCACACACACACACGCACGCACACACACACACAACAAGCTGAAAGTTTTAAGGTTATTTCACCATGAAAGTTTGCTTAATGGTATACCCCCAGCAACTTCCTCATTGCTTTTAAGGTGATATTTTACAATAAACAAGCAAATAAAAAAATTCAAATCATCATATTCTTCTGTTTCTCTAGAGCACATTGTTTTCCACGCCTGGCTCCTTATTACCCAAAGCTTAACTCAAATGCCACCACCTTCAGGGGTCTTTCCAGGCTGTAGGGCCAACCTCTCTGTCATGGTTTGGATTTTAAATGTCCCCCAGACACCTCATGTCTTGGAGAA
>PVJS01002831.1:0-30334 GCA_004027185.1 Glis glis
GAGAGAGAGAGAGAGAGAGAGAGAGAGAGCTGAGGCTGGCCGCGAACCCGGATCCTCCTGTCTCCACCTCCCAAAGTACTGGGATTACAAGCGTGCACCACCACGCCCGGCCTTCTGTGCCCATCTCTTTCCAGCACTGTTTGCTTCTCAAAGGTGGGCTAGGACTGCCCACCCAAGGACAAGGACCCAACGTTTCCACCATTAGGGCTTAGCGCTGGGCTGTTTCCCCCATCGAGTGAGCTTGTTTTAACTTTACATGTGGCAGTGGGGAGGACGCCTTGCCAAGAGGGCTTGCTCTTCCCATGAGGGAGGGTCCAAATCTTTTCATATATTTAAGGCCCATTTCAATCTTTCTTTGTGTGTGAATCATCTGCTTCTGTCTTTGCCCACTTTTCTATCTTTTTTATTTATTATTTTATCCTTTATTTTTAAGTTGTTTGTGCATTTGGGACACTAGTCCTTTATTGGGATACAGGATGCAGATATTATTTTCTCAGCTGGTCAGCCACTCTTTTCTAGGGAGCAGTTGCTAATTTTTAATGGGATCACATTTCTCCATCTTTTAAAAGTTGCTTCTGGGTTTTGGGTTATGGTGAGAACATTGTTCCCTACCCCAGGTTAATGAAGAATTCACCATGTTTTCTCCACCTTTCATCCACTTGTGTGTGTGTGTGTGTGTGTGTGTGTGTGTGTGTGTTGTGGGGTATGGATCAAGTCTTATCTTTTGTTAAACAGCTAAACAGTTGTTCTAACTCCATCTATGAAAAGGTTCATTTCTGCTGTGCTGACTATAAACTACATGTTAATACCGAATATTATTTATTTATTTATTTATTTATTTCTGTGGTACCGGGGATTGAACCCAGGGACATTCTTCCTCTGAGCTACACCCCCAGCCCTATTTTATTTTTTACTTTGATACAGGGTTTCACTAAGTTGCTGAGGTTGACTTTGAACCTGCAATCCTCCTTTCTTAGCCTCCCAAGTACTGGGATTACAGGTGTGTGCTATCACACCTGCTTCCATATACTGAAGCTTTTCTTTTTTTGGCAGTACCAGGGATTGAACCCAGGGGCATTCTACCTCAAGGCTACACCCCCAGCCCTATTTTTTATTCTTTATTTTGAAACAGGGTCTCACTCAGTTGCGGAGGGACTCGCTAAGTAGCTGAGGCTGGCCGCGAAGCCGGGATCCTCCTGTCTCAGCCTCCCAAGTACTGAGATTACAAGTGTGCGCCACCATGCCCAGCTTGAAACTGTTTTTAAAATTGATATTCTATTTGACTTATCTGCAAATTTTTGCACCAATATCATACTATTTCTTTATTTTTTTTGCGGTACTAGGATTGAACCCAGGGGCATTCTACCTCTGAACTACACCCCAGTCCTATTTTTTTATTCTTTATTTTGAAACCAGGTCTCAGTAAGTTGCGGAGGGCCTCACTAAGTAGCTGAGGCTGGCTGCGAAGCTGGATCCTACGGTCTCAGCCTCCCAAATACTGGGATTACAAGCCTGCGCCACCATGCCTGGCTATACTATTTCAATTATAACAGTTTTGTAGTGTTTTAAGGTCTGGGAAGCTTAGTCACTTCTCCATCATACTTTTTCCTTTTTTAGTGTTTTTTTTTGACTATTCTTATGTTTATTTTTCCACATGAAGTTTAGTATCACATTGTCTAGTCTAGTTCCATTAGAAAGTTTGATGATATTTTTACTGAGAGTATATCAAGTTTATAAACCCACGTATCTTTCTATTTATTCATGTCAACTTTATGTGCTTTAGGAGTGTTTAGAAGTTTTTCCAATGCAGGGTTTGCATGTTTCTTGGTAAATTTTCTGAAGTATTTTAACTTCTTTGTGGGTATTGTCAATGGACTTTTTTCTACTCTAACATCATCCAACTGATTATTGGTTGTGTATATAAAGCTCATTAATTTCCATATATTAATTAGTAACTTTTTTTGGGTACTGGGGGGTTTGAGCCCAGAGGATTTCTACCTCCAAGCTATACTCCTAGCCCTTTTTATTTTGAAACAAAATCTTGCTAATTGCTGAGGGTCTTGCTAAGTTGCTGAGGCTGGCCTTGAACCTGCAATCCTCCTTTCTCTGCCTCCCAAGTACTGAGATTACAGGAGTGTGCCACCACACCTGGCTGTCATGGTCTAGTTTTAATGGTGAAAGACTCTTGAGGTAAAAGGAAATTTCCAAAAGTACAAAATAAAAACCAACATTGTAGAAGTATATTTCTGATTTTTAAATAGCTCTTACAAATTGATAAGAAAGAGATAAACCCACCAATAAAAGAGTGGACCAAAAGATAAAGATGTTATTCATAAATGGAGAAATGTGAATAACTAAAATATTTTTAAAATGGATGCCCCACTTTGCTTTTGATCAGAGAAAATGAAACAAACCCTTATCAAGATGTCATTTTTAAATGTATCATGTTGAAGAAGGAGAAAGAATATAGTGATGTCCATGGTTGAAAACTACATTTAGGAAAAGGACTCTCATGTAGAGTCAATTGGTATTTCTTAGGAATGAGTTTGGGAGCATGTGGCCAATGTAAGATGTGTAGACCACTCCTTCTGCCTCTAGGGATTTATTCTAAAGATGTAATATGGTGTCTTCATAAAGGCATATGATTAAGGAGTTGATCATAGCATTATTTATAATAACAAGAAACCAGAGATGACTTATTAGTGAGGGACTAGTTATATATGTTGGTTATAGACAATGAAACATATATAGTTTGAAATTCTACACAGTGGGGGGGAGAAAAATTTTAAAAATAATTTACCCTCTACCTACTGTCACAAGTTATTATTTTTCTCTTGTTCTGTCTCCCTGGTTCTGCCTTTCATGTAAAGTAACTTTCAAATGATCAATCCATAGATGATTCTTGGTTTCTGCTTTCTTTAGTCCCTCTGCATTTATAAAACCAACTTTTTTTGGTCATTCCATTGGAACACTTGTTCTATTTTATGAAATAAATAACTTATTAATAAATAAATTAATAACTTATCAATAAATAATAACATAAATAAAATAACTTATTCTAGTTTATGAAATAAATTAGAATAATTCGCCTGATTCTAGGATAAAAAATAAAGTCAACTGAGGCCTTCAAACTAAATTTATGTAATTTTGTCCTTTCTACAAGTGTGATAAGTATAACACTGAAGATCTCCTCATACTGAGACACAGAGACACACAACTTCAGGGGGTCCTTTCTACAAAGACTTGGATGGGAATGGCACCGCTACAATTGTTTAGTATGACAGCCCTGAGAATTTGATACTATTTTTTTTTGTAAAAAAAAATCTATACAGATATATAGAGAGTACACATAATTATTTAAAATGATGGCCTGAGAATTCTCTGGAAGAAACCAGCGATTGTACTAGAAAGGTGTGCTTTGTGAGGAAAGACAGGGCTCCTTTTGGCATAGCACAAAAGACTTAAGCATTCATCCTTTCTACCAGATGACCTTCTCCGGGAAGAGATGGGGTCATAGCTAGTTGGGTCACTGTGCAGAGCGAGTGATACTCAGAACTGAGGTGGTGAAGCAGGTCACTCAGAGTCAGAGCCAAAACAGGTATGATTCTCACCAGTCACGGGGACTCTAACTGATGTTTGGGTTAGATATTCATGGATAGTATTCATCAAAATAAAAGAAAATATTTTTTCTGGAGGTGGAACTTGGGGTAACTTTTTACTTCTGTTTTTAATATCCCTTCAAACTATTTACAAAGATCATAATTCTTTTTTAAATTAGGAAAACACAATACAATTATTTTCTTTTTAAGTAGCACAGTAATGTAACCGTGCTGTATGCCATCGAATGTACTCTTAAAAATAGTTAAGATGGTAAGTTTTATGTTAGTGGCATTTTACCATAACCTAGAGAAAAGGCTACATTCATGACACAAAGACATGGCTATTCTCCGCAAATCCTTGTGATCTAGAGAAGAAGGGGGAATCAAAGTGCTACAATTCCTCTGGGGTAAGCGGTTGACTCCTGAAGTTTCCTGCATTGCTTATTTCAGTAAAATGATAGTAGTAGGACAGAAAAAGTCCTGCAGAGGAAACAAAACCAACAATTTGAAATCCAGTGTACAGTACAAGGGAGGGAGCTCAGGACTTTTGCTTTATAATTTCCACATTTTATTTTCACCCTTGCCGCTGCCCATGTATTTCTAAAAATCGCCACCAGGGGGCAGGAGCAGGCCAGTGCAGGCCATGTCCTGCCTATGAATCTGCTGGGGTTGGCTTTCCCTTCCAATTTCCCCACGGAGGAGTGATTGCTGTTATTATACAGATTAAGAAAGCAAGACGCATTTCCTTGATGATTAATAATGTTGAGCACCTTTTCACATACCTGTTGGACATTTGTGTGTCTTTGGGGATAAGTCGGTTCAAGTCTTTTGCCCATTTTTAAATTGGGTTGTTTGGCTTTTTTGCTGAGTTGTAGGAGTTTATTATATATTTTGGAGGTTAACCCCTTGTCCTGTATAGGGCTTGCAAATATTTTCTCCCATTCCCCAGATTTCTTTTTCATTCTGTTGGTTTGTTTCCTTTGCTGTGCAGAGCCTTTTGGTTTGATGTAGACACACTATGTTTTTGTTTGATGTAGACACACTATGCCTGTGCTGTTGGGCTCATTTCCATGAAATCGTTCAAGACAAATGTCCTGTTAGTCAGCTTTTTGTCGCTGGGACAAAGTACCTGAGAAAAACAACTTAGAGTAGGACAGATGAGTCTTGGTTAGTAGTTTCAGTTCATGGTTGGCTGGCTTCTTTGCTTTCGGCCTGAGGTGAGGCAGAACAACATGGCAGAGGAAAGCTGCTCAGCTCATGGCAGCCGGGAAGCAGAGAGTGAGAGCAAGAGTGAGAGAGAGAGGGAGAAGAGAGAGAAGAGAGAAAAGAGAGAGAAGAGAGAAACACCCTTCCAGGGCACTCCAGTGACCTACTTCCTCTAAACAGGATCCATCTTCCATAGTTTCCACCACCTCCTAATAATGCCGTCAAATATGAATCCCTCAATAGATTAATCCACTGATAAGATCACAGTCCTCATGATCTGATCGCTTCCTCAAATCCCCACCTCTGAGGATCCAGCCTCAACACATGAGCTCTTGGGGTCATTCAGACAAAAACCATAACAGGAAATTGTACCAATATTAAATATATCACCTCATACCTTTTATGAAAAAAGGTAACAAATGTGTTATTGAATGTGGTAACAAATGTGTTATTGGATGTGTTAACAAATGTGGGTGAGGATGTGCAGAAATTAGAACCCTTGTACACTGTTGGCAGCTGTATAAAGTGGTGCCGAAGCTGTGGATAGAACAGTATGGAGGTTCCTCAAAGAATTGAAAGTAAGTCGAGCGTGGTGGCGCATGCTTGTAATCCCAGTACTCAGGAGGCTGAGACAGGAGGATCACAGGTTTGTGGCCGGTCTCAGCTACTCAGTGAGGCCCTCCTCAATTTAGCGAGACCCTGTTTTAAAATAAAGGATAAAAAATAGGGCTGGGGGTGGAGCTCGGAGATAGAATGCCTCTGGGTTCAATCCCTAGTACCACACACACACACACACACACACACACACACACACAAAATGAAAATAGAAAAATCCTATAATCCAGCAATCCTACTTCTGGGTATATAGCCAAAAGAATTAAAATGAAGATCCTGAAAAGATATACTCACTCCTATGTTCACTGTAGCATTACTCACTGTAGTCAAGGTATGGAAATAACCTAAGTGTCCATGGAGGGATAAATGGATAAGCAAATGTGTGTGTGTGTGTGTGTGTGTGTGTGTGTGTGTGTGTGTGTGTATGATGGAATATTATTCAGCTTGAAAATAAGAAAGACACCTGGCCACTTGTGACCACACAATGAACCTGGAAGACATTATGCTAAGTGAAATGAACCAAACACAGACATACAGATACTCCCTGGTCCTACTTACACGTTTATGGGGTATCTATAGTTGCCAAACTCATAGAAGCAGAGAACACTGTAGTGGAAGCCAGGGGCTGGTGAGGAGGAAATGGAGAGTTGCTGTTCAATGAATATAAAGTTTCAGTTATGCTAGACAAGACACAGAAATAGAAGACTGTGTGAAGATATTAGGAGAAGAAAGCCATCTGTTAAGCCAAGGATAGCATTACACACACATCACAGCGAGTATCTACATGTGGTAAACAATTGGTTATATTCAGCCTGGTATGGTGGTGCACACTTGTAATCCCAGTACTTGGGAGGCTGAGACAGGAGGATCGCAGGTTCATGGCCAGCCTCAGCAAGGCCCTCTGCAACTTAGTGAGACCCTGTTTCCAAATAAAAAATAAAATAGGGCTGGGGGTGTAGCTCAGAGGTAGAATGCCCCTGGGTTCAATCCCCAGTACCCCCCCCCCACATACACACTGGTGGTATTCTTCGCTGAATGCTTTCTTTTGTTAAAATTTAAAAGTGAAAATCTACATTAAAAATAAAGCCAAAAATGTCTGCTAATTGTCTCGGTCAATATTCTCACTGCTATAATCTAACTGACCACACAACTCAGAGGAAGGAAGATTTATTTGCTTACAGTTTTTTTGGAGATCTTGAAGTTTCAGTCCATTTCAGGCCAAGTTATATCTGAGAAGCTCCCGGCATAGCGATGAGGGGGGAGGAGAGAGAGAGAAAGTGCTCTCTGCTCTCACACCCCGGAGGCCAGAAACAGAGAGAGCGCAGACAAACAAGGGGATTCAACGACACAAGCACAATCCCTAAGGCCACCCCCCAGGGACCCACCTTCTCCAGCCACACCCCGTCAGCCTCGGTTACCGCCCAGGCCATTGTCAATCCATCACAATGGATTTATCTACTGATGAGATGACAACCCTCATGACTCGATGACATCAACTCTGAACATTAAAACATGAGCTCTTCAGGGGACATCCTATATCTAACCATAACACTAATAGTACGTGCCGTGTCTTTTGGATAGTATTAATTTTACCCCCAGTCAACATGGGGATGAGGGGAAGGAGATGATTTTCAAAGGGCTTTGTAATGTTATAAAGTGCTCTAAATATTAAATTAATATTATCATTGTAGTATAATTAATATTAATAATTATTAAGAAATCATAATTAACAATATAATATACTATTGATATTGTCACGTTACATCATGCTAATATCAATATTAATTCTATTTAATCTCTAATGATGTTTAGATTTGCTGAACTCTAAAGCCATTAGTCCTAAAATCATGTATTACATACTTAATAAATTGGTTTTGAAGCAATCCTTTCTAGAGATGATCTCTAAGTTTAGTTCTTGCTGACAAGAGGGATATGAGCATCTGGGTTTATCTTTATGAGAAGGAAAGAAAAAAAGGAGAAAGGACATTTTGAGAGGAGATGAAGGAGGACTGACATCGAGCCCTCTAGGAGTGAACCCTCTCTTCACTGAGCAGTGGAGACATAAAGCCATGGCACCTGGGGACACAAGGGGTTGGAAGCCAAGACGCAATGGCTCTTTGGATCCAGAAAGTTCAAGAAGATTCTGGCTCACTTGCTGTGAACCGAGAGATTTTATCAACCTGGTTCCATGAAGTACACCAGGAGGCTGGCCCTGTGACAAGACTGAGCTGCTGACCCCAGAAGGACAAAGTGAAGTTATGATATCTATCTCAACAATGCAGAGACAGGAAGTGGACAAAGATGGCGATGTCACGTGCAAGGAGATTCTCCATTGTTGGCCTGAAGATGCAGAGAGCCAAGTGTCCCGGACCTGAGAACAGCTTCTAGGAACGGACAAAAGTTCAGCTGGCCCGAAGCCACCAAGAACACAGGAACTTCAGGCCTGTGAGGCACTGAATTTGGACAATGGCCCGATAAGTTTGGAAGTTCATTCTTCCCCAGACCCCCCCGATGAGGACTCAGGCAGGACGACAGCTTGCAGGCGACACTCAGAGCAGAGAACCTGTTTCAGCAATTCCAGGACTTCTGATTTACATACCTATGAGATCATAAGCGGGTGATGTTTTAAGCTATTAAATTTATGGTAATTTCTTGAGAGCAAAACTATGTAATTAATATTAAATTAATTTTCTCTATAAAAATAATATAGAAAATAAATATAGTGACATAACTTGGAAAAGAATTTAAGATATCTTGATGTCCAAAAATCAACATCAGATTGACTCTGCCTCTTATTAGCTGTTCAACCTTGGACAAGTTATACAAGCCCGAGTCTGTTTCCTCGCCTGTATAGACAAGGAAATAACGACTACCATCTTAGGTGATTTCTAGGAAAAGTGGGTTAATATTAATGCAAGTTTCTAGCAGTTTTCCTGGCCGTGGTAGACTTTCCTTCCTTCTCTTCCTCTTTCCACAGCCCATTCATCTTTAGTTAAAAGTTTTCAAAGTCTGTTCAGTGGTCCTCGGGGTGTCTATGAGATCCTCCAGAGACTACCTAAGATATGAACTATTTTTATGATGATACTAAGAAAATCTTGGCATTTTTACTTTCATTCTTTCACTAGTGTACAGTGCGGTTTTCCTGAGACTATATGACTTATCATAACAGTGGAATGTAAAAGCGAATATAAGAATCTATCTTCTATTAAGTCAGACATTAAGTAGATTGGCAAAAACATAAAACAATGACATTCTCTTCTTACAAAACATTTTTGGACAATATAATTATTTTTAGCCAGGCGTGGTGGTGCACACTTGTCATCCCAGTACTTGGGAGGCTGAGACAGGAGGATCGTGGGTTCGCGGCCAGCCTCAGCTACTTAGTGAGGCCCTCTGCAACCTAGTGAGACCCTGTTTCAAAAAATAAAGAATAAAAAATAGGGCTGAAGGTATAACTTGGAGGTAGAATGCCCCTGGGTTCAATCTCCAGTACCACAAAAAGAAAAAAGGAAAAAGAAAATATATTTTAAAAATAAAAGTGTTATTTATGCTAACATGTAATATGTTTATCATTGCATTTTTACATCAATTAATACAAACTTAAATATTTTTGGTTTTAATTTTCAGTATGGTAAATATCAATAAACAATAGCTCTTTGGTATCCTCAATAATTTTTGAGTGCAAAGGGGTGCTGAGACCAAAATATTGTGCTGTAGCAGAGAACCCATCATTTCCCAATAACTGTTCATCTTTCTTGCGGAGATGAAACCTGCTCAGGAAGAGGTCTATGGAAAAATGAATTTAGGAAACACTGAAATATATTCATGTGTAGTAGTCAGGTTTCTAGTACTGTGACAAAATACCCGAGCCAACCACCTTAACAGGGGACAAGGTTTACTTTGGCTCGTGGTCTTAAAGCTTACATTTGCTTGGTTTTGTTGCTCTGGGCCCGGGGTAGCACAGTACACCTTGGTATGAGCATGTGGCAGGGAAGGCCACATGCTCATGGTTCACTTCATGGTCCCACAGAGACAGGAAGAGGCCAGGCTCCCAATCTCCCCTTCAAGGCCACACCCCCAGTGACCTACTTCCTTTAACTGGGTCCCACCTCTTAAAGGTTCCTCCACCTCCCAAGAGCACCACGGGCTGAGGACGAGGCCTTCAACACTTGGGCCTTCAGGAGACATTTCGGATGCAAACATCATTTCTACTTCATTGTCGAGGGCCATCTTAGAACGCACACTGAGATTATCATCTTGGACCAGTCCAGTTTGAATACACGGTATTTGCTGGGTGGGATCGTCTGCAAGCGGATATTCCAAGGGACCCGGTGTTATCTTCAAGGTGCGGTCTTTGATGTCCTCTCCACCCAGTAATGTCCAATCCCTCCTTCCTCCAAGCTTGTCACATGTCGGCCTCACTGACCTTCTTTATTGTAACTCGTGACAATTGTTGGTTTCAGTGTTTGATTAACCTTTATGATGTTTTGTCTAAAGTTTCTATAAAAGCAAGATGCTGGCTACAGATGGACTGGAGTATTTGTCATCTCTATCTCCTTCCCAGCCCCCCAGTTATTAAATTCTCTCCAAATTATTATATCAGACTTCGTGTTGTTTTCGTGCGAGAAGACTATTGATCAGGAAGCTTCCTGGTGCAGCGACCTTCCGTGGCAGGAACCACGGAACAATCTTCAGGAAGCTGCCTGGTGCAGCGACCTTCCATGGCAGGAACCACAGAATAGTTTTCAGGGAGCTGCCTAAAGCAGCCACCTTCTGTGGCGAGACTACGGAGCAAGCAGCGTTGGCCAGAGCACCCAATACTCCATCCCTTACACTGCATATTAAAGGACTAGGAAATTCTAGCAATTCAAATGGTTTGCGTTCTCTTACTTCAGCATTCCCCCAGCCTAAACTGCTCTTGACTATAAAGTGTGAGCTGGGTGGGGGGGGGAGGGAGGGAAAATCAGTGAAGGAAACACTTCCACCGACATTATGTACATATGTGTGAATACCAGCCCCAATCTCAGTATCTTGTATGGGGGGGGGCGTGGGCAGGGAGCCGGGAGAAACCCGCCAAGTGCTGTGTGCATGCATGTCACTGTCGCTCTGAACTACATTATGATGTGAAACTACAATGCACCAATAAAAGTGTAAAAAATAAAATTTTAGCTGGAATCATTTTACCAGCTACTGAGAGCAAGATCGAGATCTGGCTCAGCCTGTGAGATGTGGTTTCATTTTAAGGACATTAGAAAGGAAGAAAAGGACAGTCACAATAAGGAAGGTAATTTTTCCCAAGAATATTTTTTTCCTTTAAATAGAATGCCTGTGGAGAGATCAATAGCTTCTAAATTGCAATTCACAAAGACCTCATCTATCAGTCACCACTACCTGCTCCATCTCTATACCTATTGATTGCTTACTTCCTTCCCACACTGCCTGCCCCTGTCCTTCTGGAAAATTCTTTTTAAAAGATATTCTTATGAGCCGGGTGTGGTGGCGCACGCTTGTAATCCCAGTACTTGGGAGGCTGAGACAGGAGGATCCGGGTTCGCCGCCAGCCTCAGCTACTTAGTGAGGCCCTCTACAACTTAGTGAGACCCTGTTTCAAAATAAAGAATAAAAAATAGGGCTGGGGGTGTAGCTGGGAGGTGGAATGCCCCTGGATTCAATCCCCAGTGCCAAAAAAATAAATAAATAAAAGATATTCTTTCTTTTTTCTGTGTGGCACTGGGGATTGAACCCAGGGGCATTCTACCTCCGAGCTACACACCCAGTGCTATTTTATTTTTATTTTGAAACAGGGTCTAACTAGGTTAATGAGAGTCTCATTATTTGCTGAAGCTATCCTCGAACTTGCCATTCTCCTGTCTCAGCCTCCCCAGTGCTGGGATTACAAGCGTGCGCCACCATGCCCGGCTTAAAAGATATTATTCTTCTGTTTTTTTTTAGCTTTAAAAAAGCAATAATTAAAATAAAAAACAACATTTTTTTCTTTTAAACTAAGTATGTTCTTAAAGAAAACATTGGCTGGAGGGAAGGAAAATTAGTTATTACCGATTCTCTGCTCATTTTCTGTGCCCACTCGCTTCTTTGAGATCTTGCCTCTCCAGCGTACCTTGGCCTCAGATTCAGAACTGTCACCATCCTATGAGAGGGGTCCCAGAAGACCCAGGGCACTAAGCCCTGAAAGCCAGAGCTGCAAGGGTGTCATGCAACGTGTTCAATTCTTTCTCTGGTTCTATTTCTGCTAGAGCTCAATGCTGTGACGCGAAAATCTTCGCTCTCTTAAAATAGCCTATAACGAAACTTGCAAAGCTGTAAATCATTAAATGTTGCCCCCAACTGATTGCTAAGGAACCTCAACACAACAGAGGAGGGTATTGGGAATTTCAGGAAATTCTTGCAGAGAAGAAAGAGAAAAAGAACGAAAGCAGAAAAACCTCAACCGGTGATTGGGGATTAGGGGATCAAGGGGGCGATGCTGCTTTTGAAATGAAGAAAGACTATTTGGAGAAAGCCTTCAAAGAAGTCATGATGCTAGCAAAAAGAAGACTAGAGAGGAAAGCACGGGCAGTTACCAGGGCCTTGGGCAAAATCCTCTCCCTTATTTTGAATATTCCTTTTCTTCCTTCCCCTGTGCCCCGGAGTCTCACTCTTTTTCACAGTGACCGGTCCAATCAATCGTTCCTGCTAAGGTTTTTTTTTTTTTGCAGCATTGGGGATCGAACCCAGGGGCATTCTACCTCCGAGCCACACCCCCAGCCCTATTTTTCATTCTTTATTTTGAAACAGGGTCTCACTAAGTTGCGAGGGCCTCACTAAGTAGCTGAGGCTGACCGCGAGCCTGGATCCTCCTGTCTCAGCCTCCCAAGTACTGGGATTACAAGCGTGCGCCACCATGCCCGGCTTCCAGCTAAGTCAAGAGCAGTTTAAAATGGGTTGGGATCTTTGGGTATTTATATTTCAAGGCTGTGGAAAAAGGATGGAGACCCAAAGGCCTGACACTCTGGTTGTGTAAAATCATTGGTGACGGTCTCTTGGACTCAAGGATTTGGTCAGTAGTCTTTCAAATGCTGTCTCCACAGGCAGTAGCCACCTGCAGGTAAGAGAAAAAAACCCTTAGAGGGTCTTGCTGAGGCTGTCCTCGAACCTGCGATCCTACCGTGTCAGCCTCCCAAGTACTGGGATTATGGGCGTGTGCCACCATGCCTGGCTAACTTTATCTTTTAACACCACAGATGCTTCCTGGCAGCAGGGTTTTCTGTCTGCTCTGTTCATCGCTGGAGACCTACCACAGAGCACCTGCTGTGTAGACCTAGGTGCACCTGCTGTGTAGACCTAGGTGCGGCTCTTGGGAATATCTCAGGGAAAACCTCAGGATACCCTTTCTTGTATATTGATAAACGAGGTAAAGCATTTGTCAATATGCATACGATTACTAATTTCCACTTTTCTGATTAGTCCTTCAGGAGTTTCTTTATTTTTTCGGGTATATATGAAAGACTGAAATATAGTATTTTTTTGGGGGGTACTGGGGATTGAACCCAGAGGCATTGTACCTACGAGCTACACCTCCAGCCCTATTTTTTATTCTTTATTTTGAAACAGGGTCTCACTAAGTTGTAGAGGGCCTTGCTAAGTAGCTGAGGCTGGCCGCGAACCCGGATCCTCCGGTCTCAGCCTCCCAAGGACTGGGATTACAAGTGTGCGCCACCACGCCCGGCTGAAGTATAGTATTTTGAGAGTACAATAGAAACTCTGGGAAGTTGGATTCGTAGCCTGTAAAATAACCGAGTGAGAATTATACATTTTCTGAACATGAGAACATGTTCTTTTTATCTTGACCTTTATGCTGGACTTTTAATTTTTATTTTATTTATTTTTATATTTTTAATATACTTTTATCGGTGCATTGCAGTTATAGATCATGATGAGGTTCAGTGTGATTGGAACACATACATGCTCACGGTACTCGCTGTGTTTCTCTCTGGCTCACACCCCACTCCCTCCTCCCCCGTACATGTTATTGAGAGTGTACATAGCAATATTTGAATTCTTTCCTTCATCAAGTCTCCTTCTCTGCCCCC
Organism: Glis glis; assembly: GCA_004027185.1. Lineage (NCBI taxonomy): Eukaryota > Metazoa > Chordata > Mammalia > Rodentia > Gliridae > Glis > Glis glis. The sequence continues at coordinate 13,511 of PVJS01002831.1, forward strand.
TACTGTTCCCCAGACCCCTCCATTGCTCCACTGGAGTTTCTCCTGTTTTATCTGAAGTTTCTTTTGTTTCCTAATTTCTCTCTCGCTTCCACATACCAGAGAAAACATACAACCCTTCGCTCTCTGAGACTGGCCAAGCTCACTTAGCCCATTATTCTCCAGTTCAATTTTTATATTGAGCAATGACTATCTACTGATTCCAAATAATCTGGAGATACGTATGGTGCATTTCTTCCCAGCTGTAAAAGATGTGACACTTCAGAATGTGTACAGCGTCCAGTGTTATTTAGAAACTGATGTTAGCACAAGAACTAGAATAAAACTCTTGGCTTTTAAAGCTCTTAAAATCAGAAAGGCCGGGCGTGGTGGCGCACGCTTGTAATCCCAGTACTTGGGAGGCAGAGACCGGAGGATCCGGGTTCGCGGCCAGCCTCAGCTACTTAGTGAGGCCCTCCACAACTTCATGAAACTTCAAAATAAAGTATAAAAATATAGGGCCGGGGGTGTATCCCGGAGGTAAAACGCTCCTGGGTTCAATCCCCGGTACCGCAAAAAAAAAAAAAAAAAGATCAGAAAGATGGGGTCATTGTACTGATGGTAAAGTAAAATTTAAAATTTAGCCTAGAAATAAAATGCGCTTAAATTATTTTGTAAAAGAATGCTCTATTTGCTAATAGATTTGTTTGGGATTAGTATCTTAGATACATGAAGGACACTCAAATTTGTCATCTGTCAATCTTTGATTAGCGCACACTTTTTTTTTTTTAGGAAGTAAGCTCTCCAAGTCTATTTTTCTTTTTACCCTGGAGATTTCATTCATCTTTTTTTTTTGTATTATTCTACAGGGCTAGGCGATTAGATACATTTATTTTATGAGTCTTCCCTGAATGGATTTAAATTCTTTCACTTAGAAGCCAAACCCGCAGGGACTGGAGTGGGTTTATCTCTGCTGGCCATGTGGATTTCTGCGAACTCTCTCATCAGGATGAAAGCAATCCGCATTCCAGGGACCCCGAGCTATCTTGTGTCCCCAACACTGGCGATTATTTTACAGTTGCCTTTTCCTCTGTCTGGAATGTCCTTTCTGAGCTGTTAAACTCTTTGTTCACTTTTGAAAACGCTGTTTATGAATCAGTTCTTTGGGAGGTTTTTCCTTTCTAACCTCGCCCTGCAATCTGAGACCAGAGTTATTGGGGCTTCTTCTAGGATCTGTGCACCATGGACATACCTCTGCTATTCCATTAATCATACTGTTTTGTGGCCGTAATGTTCGCTCTCTGAATTTCAGTTACTTTTTTGGGACTAAATTTGTTGATGTTTCCAATGTCTGTCAGCTGTTCCCCTGGGTCTTCACGCAAGTCATCTTAATAGGAAGTTGTGTGGGATAACAAAATGTAATACAGAAGTGCTTGCCACCATATTTGATCGGTTCTACAACTCACACAGTGCCACCGACATTTAAACATCTTTGAAATCAGGATACATCTTAAAACTGATGAAGCCTTAGGTTTAATGAAATATGATATATGCCAACCACTGTACTACTTTCTTAATCTTAGATTTCATCTTTAATAATCCAGGGAGTAAGTACTATCAATAGTCCAGCTTGTGGGTGAGGACATAGAGGCCTAGGGGGGGTCAGAGGTCACATAGCTAATAAGAGACAGAGCAGGATCTGATATTTAGGGGTGTATGGCTCCATCATCCATGTTCTTCATTTTTTGGGGGGGCACTGGGCATCAAATGAAGGGGCATTCTACCTCCGAGCTACACCCCCAGCCATTTTTATTTTGAAACAGGGTCTTGCTGAGTTGCTGAGGCTGGCCTCAAACCTGTGATCCTCCTGTCTCAGCCTCCCAAGTCCGTAATTGCAGGTGTGCACCTTGATCACACGCCTGGCTTCTTAATCATTATGCTTGGGAAGTGTAGTAAGAATGGAAGTAAACTAACATTTTCGAGAACTCTGTGTCATGCCATGTACTTTATATATTACTTTCCATTTTATTATCAAAAAAATTGGGAAGGAAATATTATAATCCTTACTGAGGGAAACTAAGGTGCATATTAGATAGCTGGTTTAAAGTCACATGGCTGGGAAGTGCTGAAGCCAGGACTTGAAACCTGGTCTGCGGGTTGAAAAGTCTCTTTTACACAATCTTAGCAAACAATGTCCTTTCAGCCTGAAGGAAACCACCCTTTGGTGCAGACAATCTGAACTGGACAAAAGATGTAAAAAACCCATTCTCCAGAAAGAGAAATGAGGCATTCATTTTCTTGTATGATTGGAGCATGTCCTAGACTCGGTTTTCCTTAAAGATAAGACAAGCTCCAGTGACCACTCTGCTGATACTCCGTCCTGTGAACTAGTCTTACTGGTGTTTCCTTGGCCTGCAGAGGAAAGATAATGACCTTCAGCCTCCCCTGCCTCACTCTGCCCCCCAGTAACGTGTCTAAGCGGCGATCAAACAGGGCTCCAATTAGCTGGACACTGCCCCTCAGCTTCGTGTGTAAAAGGACATTGACTGGCATCCATTTGATAATCCATTTATTCAACCGTTTGACTCGTGGCCTTGTGAACTTGGTTTTATAGACTTAATGACTTAGTGTGGGATACACTATAAAATGGACATTCCATCGTGTACCATGCCTAACATTTGCAACTTATTTGGTCTTTCATGAAGAAATACTCTTTCCTCCTTTTTTAAGGAAAAAGCAAGATGGTTTCCTGAACTAATGAGTTAGGGTCACTGTAACCTTTGAATTCAAATTTGTAGTCTTTAGGTACGTTAAGCCCTGAAAGGAGTACGGCGCGTGAATGTGGCAGTGTTTCCATTTTTCATCCGGGTGAATTTTTTTTTTTTTTTTGCGGTACCGGGGATTGAACCCAGGGGCGTTCTACCTCCGCGCTACACCCCCGGCCCTATTTTTATACTTTATTTTGAAACCGGGTCTCACGAAGTTGAGGAGGCCCTCACTAGGTAGAGAGAGAGAGAGAGACAGAGAGAGAAATAGAGAGAGAGAGAGAGACAGGGAGAGAGAGAGAGAGAGAGAGAGAGAGAGAGAAAGCTGAGGCTGGCCGCGAACCCAGATCCACCGGTCTCCGCCTCCCAAAGTACTGGGATTACAAGCGTGCGCCACCACGCCCGGCTCTGGGTGAATTTTTATATGTAACCAAGTTCATGAATTTAAGTTTTGCATTCAAGAGCAATAGCTCCCCAAATGTGTTGTACGAAGTTTTAACTCCAAGAGTTGGCCTTTTCAAATATGGATCCTACAGCCAAGTCAATTTAGGAAACAGAGCAAAGCTATTCCTCCGTCATAGAGTTTAAACATTAGCATATGAAATGCTCTGATAAGTCCCTCATGAAGAACTCTGTTAGATTTTCTTCAATCTAGTGGTCCTCAAACTTACTTGAGAGTGGAACTTGATTTTTGGTAAGTCTGCAGGTATCTCAAAGAATAGTACTCCCTCAACGCACTTGCGGGTGTAGTGTCTGTGGCGGAGACCGCGATTTATTATCAAAAAATTGATAATAAAAATTTATTATCAAATTTTTATTATAAATTATCAAAAATTTATTATCAAATAAAAATTTTATTACCAAAAAATCCCCCATATCCACTCTCCTTTTCCTTTTAATAAAAGAACCTGTGGGTTTTATCTGGGCACATAGCTTTCGAGCCGGAGGCTACATTTCCCAGCTTCTTTGCAACTAGTGTGACTGTGTGAAGATGTTTTTCCCCCCAATAAAATGTGAGCGAATGTGATTATGCAGTCTCTGTGTTGCTTCTTTAAAAGGAAGCTGCTTCTTTTCTACTTTCCATCTTTCCAGCTCCTTGCGGGCTGGGGCCCAGATGTATGCTGGTGATTCAGTTTTGACCATAAACCAGGACAACTCTCTAGGGGATGCAGAGTTAAAAACAACAACAACAAAAAACTATGTGGGTCCTGGATGGTGTTATGCACTAGCCATGTATCTCTGAATCATCTTGTTTGAACTAGTGTATTTTGGGGGTGTTTTTGTTATAGCTGCTTAACCCAAACTGTCACTACTCACTGTTGTAGAATTTTCTAAGAATTTTATGCGTGGGTTAGTGTAAAGTGCCTGAATTCTGATGAATGTTTTTAGTGAGTGATGAGTTTTTCTGGGTGCATGCATGGTATTGGGGATTGAACCCGGGGGCATTCTACCTCCTAGCTCTACCTGCAGCCCTGTTTTATTTTCTATTTCGAAACAGGGTCTTGATAAGTTGCTGAGGGTCTTGCTAAGTTGCTGAGGCTAGCCTCAAACCTATGATCCTTCTGTCTCAACCTCCCAAGTACTAGGATTACAGGCCTGTGCCACCACACCCGGCTGTGATGAATGTTTTTAATCAGAGAAATTCTAAATGCTTTAGAGGAAGCTAAAAATTTAGACTAAAAAAAAAACATTAAGAATGAAGAGAGGTTGTGGTGTGGACTTAGTATTAAAATATAATGAACACTCAAATCATGAAACATTTGCTCAGACTGAACCAGGTTAAAGGCTAGACTTTCTAATGAACGAAGACGAGGTTTTAAATGACTCATGTTATGTATAGCATCATTAATTCTTCTAAGTGTGTTTATACATAAATGTCTCAAGCTACTGAAATAAATGAATGATTCATATTAGCTTCAAAAAGAAAACCTTTGGGGTTTTCTGTGTCTGCTCAGTATTTTAACTTGCCATTATTTAAAGGTTTATTCAAGACTTCTAATAGCAGACGCACTGGCAACAGCGTCAATCCTGACCTCAGTCAACATAATAGAAGAGGGCAAATTGTGTTTTCCTCGGAAAAGAAAACCGCAGCCTATTTTCCTCCTGGAATAATTTGATTTCCTTTTGCTGTAGAAAGTCCGCCGAAAATGGCTGCCGTTCTACCCTAAGCCTGCGCAAGCTGAAACTGAATGTCTGTGATTTTACTTGCCGTAATGACTTTTCTACACTGAGGCTCGGCTTTTCATTTAGAGCCCCTGATTACTGGACGTGCTGCAAGATCTTAGTGTAACTAAGCACGCTTGGCTCGGCTCTACGTGGGGGCAAGCGGCCTCTTGCCGGCCTTCGTGATGAATGCGTCTAGGGCTTTAGCCCTGCAAACTCCAACCTCCAAGGAACAGTCAATTTTGTCTCTGACATTTATGAAGGACACCTGTGTAATGTCTGACCACGGCCCGACTCTCTGCATCTCCACATCTATCACGGTGCCCGTGTTTCGCTGCACGCCCGGCCATGTAAAAGGAGCAGCTCACTAATTAGAAACGGTAACAGGCTTTGACTTTTTCATGGCAACATCTGTGAAGCAGTGTGAGATTTGATCGGTGACTGAAAATCTTTATTTCATTGACTACCAGAAGCGGATTGAATTTCAGATTCCCTTTGCTGGCATTAGTCAAGATAAATATTTTATAAGGGTGTACAGGAATTCTACAGAAAAAGCGAAACCAATGGCTTCTTAGATTTTCCTGATCCTAGGTTGAATTTCCTAGAAATGAAAAAGAATTGTTTCTTGGGGGAAAGTTGAAAACTTACTCATGCTAAATGGAAAACAGAAAAGGAGTCAGGATATCTTTTATGCTTCTGAAGGTTGATTTTGATCCACACAGTGCTCTTTATTTGAGGAGTATAATATAGTTTTTTGCGGGGAATCTCATCTCTGGAATGGTTCTCACTCAGCTATCAATGAAATCCAAAGGCATCGGTGTGAGAGAACTGTTCTTTGAAGGATTCACTATTAAAACAAAACACCATTATCCCTTACCTTAGACTTTTCAGAAGAAATTTGTGAGTCTTTTGGAGGCATATGCTATTTTTAAAAAAATGGAAAATGGTAGTAATAGAAGATGTAAAGGGAAAAAAATTTGCATGGGCTCCTCTCCTGAAAGAAAATAAAAGCGCAGGCTCTATAAAACATGGGTGATTGTGCACACCTGCTTCTTTCCCGGACTCTAATTTTTCCCTTTTCTCATTTTTTTTAATTTTAAAAATTTTATTGGTTCATTGTAATCATACATCTTGATGATGTTCAGGGTGATAGAGGCATCCCTGCACACAGCACTCATTGAGCCTCCCCCAGTTCCCACCCACTCCCTCTCCTTCCCCACCTTCCCGTGCTCGGCACAGTGATTGACTTTGATAGGTTTGTGTGTGTACATCATGTCCATTGAGGTGTTTCCCTCTTCCCTCCTCCCGTCCCCCTCATTAGGTCGCCTTCTTCACTCATCTAAGGTTTCCCCTCCTTTGTCTGGAGTCCCTCCTGTGTCCCAATTTCTCCCTAGCTTCCGCATATGAGGGAGAGCATCCGACTTTTCACTTTTTGTGACTGACTAATTTCACTTAGCATAAAGTTCTCCAGTTCCATCCATTTCCCTGCAAATGACATAATTTTGTTCTTTATGGCTGAGTAGAATTCCATTGTGTACATATCCCATAGTTTTGTAATCCATTCATCTGTTGATGGACAGCTCAGCTGGTTCCATAGTTTGGTAATTGTGAATTGTGCAGCTATAAACATAGATGTGCATGCATTACTCCGGTGGTTTGGTTTCCATTCTTTTGGGTAGATACCCAGGAGTGGAATTGCTGGGTCATATGGTAGGGTCATTCCCATTCTTCTGAGGATCCTCCACACTGTTTTCCAAAGTGGTTGCACTAATTTGCAATCCCACCAGCAGTGTATTAGAGTTCCTACTTCTCCACGTCCTCGCCAGCATTTTTTGTTTGCGTTTTTAATGATTGCCATTCTTATTGGGGTTAGGTAAATAACCCTGGTTTGATTTGCATCTCTCTGATTGCTAATGATGTTGAACATTTTTCCAGATGTTTATTGGCCATTTGTATTTCTTCTTTTGTGAAGTGTCTATTTAGTTCACTTGCCCATTTTTTTGATTGGGTTATTGCTTTTAGCAGTGAGTTTCTTGAGTTCTCTGTATATTCTCGATATAAACAGTGAATTACAACCTCACTATTCCACAGAAGAAATGAGGTCTCAACCTACTTTGTGCTGCAGAAGTCCAGAAAGCATGGCCACGTTTATGTAGCCTTTTGAGGGACAATTCGCCACAATTCTCAGTGTCACTGGTAAATAAATGCTTAAGAAATAGGCCTTTGATCATGATGCCTCCCAGATGTTGGAAAAAAAAATTGTTTTTCTTCCTCCCCAACAAAGTAGCTTCAGGTTGCAATTCCTTATGTGAACTAGCTAGGTGCCTCAAATCTTTTCTGAAACGAAGTAGGGTTTATTCCTATTCACCCTTCAGAACCAGGGGTCCAGCGGGCCATGGGGTGGGGTGGGGCACGCAGAGTCCAGGAAGGGTCCCTCTGGTCCAAGCGCTGTGTCAGGGGGAAAGTGTTGCTGTCCATCCTTGCCATCTGGGGACAAGGACACGGCCACACTCCTACCTGGCTGCCCACGATCTTTCAGCCACCAGTGCCTGAGGCCTGTAAGCTGCCTGGTCTTGGACTGAGTGGAGTTGATGATACCTGAGAACGTGAAGCCCATAGGCAAGCACCTTGCAGGCCCCAGAGCAGGGATGTTTCTGGGCTCCGATGATGAAGTTGGGTTGGTGTGCGCTGGGTTGGTTGACACGACCAGACTTGCAGAAAAAACTAACACAGCTCAATCTGCTGTTTTGATGTTTGTAGGGTTTATTTGGTCAAGGTCCTTGTAATTCTTCCAAAACACTGGGGGGAAAAATGAAATTTGTTTGCTGTTTCTTTGTGGGGGCAGCAGGAACCTCTCAGTTCTTCTGCATTTGGAGATAGAAGCAAAAACTAAGGTCAAAAGCAAACAAATAAAAAAGAATTCCTGATAACCGGAACAATCTAGATGTGGACCTGACCGCTAGGACCTAGTTATTATTTGATTATTTGGAACACACACACACACACAAAAATCCAGCTGTAACTGGTAGTGCTTGATTCAATAGAAAACTACGGCAAACTTTTAATAACAGTCTCTTTACATAGGACTTAAGGAATTCATCTGTAAATATTAGTAACTTTTTTCTACTCTTTGTTCATAACAAATCATACTTGATCATACATTAAAAAAAGAGAAAGAGAGAGAGATCCACTTCTCAATCTCAATGCAACACGTATACATTTTTTTTTTTTTGGTACGGGGGATTGAACCCAGGGGCACCTACCTCTGAGCTACACACCCAGGCCCCCTTTTTATTTTTATTTTTTTATTTTAATTTTTGGTACTGGGGATTGAACCCAGGGGTGTTCTACTTCTGAGCTTAACCTCCAGCCTCCCCTTTTTTTTGTGGTACCGGGGATTGAACCCAGGGGCGTTCTACCTCCGCGCTACACCCCCGGCCCTATTTTTTTTATACTTTATTTTGAAACCGGGTCTCACGAAGTTGCGGAGGGCCTCACTAAGTAGAGAGAGAGAGAGAGAGAGAGAGAGAGAGAGAGAGACAGGGAGAGAGAGAGAAAGAGAGCTGAGGCTGGCCGCGAACCCGGATCCTCCAGTCTCAGCCTCCCAAGTACTGGGATTACAAGCGTGCGCCACCATGCCTGGCTCATTTTTATGTTTGAATAAAACATCGGAAGCATTGTTTTTTTATTATCCTGGTATCTAGCGTTGCAGCCCCTGGAAGCTGTTTGGGTCTGGCATTAAGTTCCACTGAATTGTGAACGAATAAGCCTTTTAGATTTTTTCCTTATTCTCGGTCGCACGGCCACTGCCCCTGTCTTTCCTTTCACGGTCTCAGGAGCAGCAATCAGCTGTGTCTCTTTGAGCCTCTTCCCACCTGGAGCTACTGTACACGCTAAGCTCGTGCTAACCTTCCCAACCTCCATCAGTTGGTGACCTCCTGAACAATGGGCTCTGTTTGTAAGGGGCATCTGTGCCTTCCACCAGCTCGCTCCTTTGACTAACCCACTGAGGGCCTTCTAAGTTGCTGAGGCTGGCCTCCAACCTGCGATCCTCATGTCTCAGCCTCCCAAGTACTGGGATTACAGGTGCGTGCCACCAGGCCCAGCCCGGTCTGTGCATTCTTGCTTAACCCATCCTCTCATCCTCATTTTGTCCCTCAGTAGTCTAATCCCAGTACAAGATCCTTCTCCTATGAACTGACGCACGCTGAACCGTGGTCACGCTGCGTTGCTAGGTGAGAGTTTGCCAGAAATGAAACTTCAGGAGATTGGACGGCAGAAAGGAAAAAGTGGCAGGCATTCTACCTGAATGTCCTCATCAAACCGCAGCCCCAGGTCCACTGCTGGCTCTGTGAGCTGCTGTAAACTCATAGAGGCAGTAGCCACAAAGAATCGACGGCCTTCTGGAGAGTTCTACAGCATCACACCTTCCCCAGCGGCTCCAGCAGCTGGCTGTGCCTGCTTCCTAGACTTGGCTAGGACTGGGTAGCAGAGCACTGGGTCCTTCCTTATGTGATGACGAGTACCCAGCGCCTGGTCATGTGCTCTCTGATCTTTTTCTTCCTCATTCTCATGGAATTCTTATCACTTTTGAGGTCAGCAATTTAACTTTATGTTATCAAACATGCTTCCTTACTCTATATTCATGGTGTATCTACCAGGGTCTGGGTTTTCATACTTTAAGGGAAGCTAATTAAAAAAAAAATCTAATACAGCCAGGCGCAATGGTGCATGCCGGTAATCCCAGTACTTGGGAGGCTGAGACAGGATTGCAGGTTCGAGGCCAGCCTCAGCAACTCAGTGAGACCCTCAGCAATTTAGTGAAACCCTGTTTCAAAATAAAAAAGGGGGGGATGTAGTTCAGAGGCAGAATTGGGGTGGGCTCAATTCCTAGTACCCCCCCCCCCCCAAAATCCAATATAACTTTTAATTTCATGTACCTTACTAGTAGACCGGAGAGCCAGGATTATGCTATAGAGTTTTAGAAATTCACTTGTGAACTGAAAAGCTGGGAATTTGACTCTGTTTTCTTTCTGCATCTGTTCTAGCCCAAGGGCAAGAACATAGAAAGCAATTACTGCTGCTTCAATGTTGAAGGCAGAGTACTGGGGAGATGGGTAAGAATCTGGCTTAATATCTCCAAATATTACCTCGACACACAGGAAAATATTGAAAACTTCTTAAGGAATGACAGGATCACATGTCCTTTCAGTAATACTATTTTTTTGCAGCGAGGCTTTGATGAAAGTTGGTCAGTAGCCAATTTGAGGCTGCATTTTCTGGCAAGGAACCCAAGTTCCTGCATTCTGTATTCTTGATTAAGAGCAGATCTATACATTTAGAAATCAACTGGGGGGAGAATGAGCAGAAGCTAGGCTTAAATTCTCTTACAAAAGTTAGAAAATTAGTTTTCCTTGCCTGAATAGATATTATATATTTAATATATATAAATTTTATATATAAATTATTTATATAAATAACATATATTTATGTTATTTATATGTTATTTATATAAATAATATATGTTATTTATATATATATAATATATGTTATTTATATATATATAATATATGTTATTTATATATATATAAAATATATGTTATTTATATAAATAATATACATTTATATATATAAATTTTAATATGTTTTATATTATTATATTATATTATATTATTATATTATATGAATTATACAATATATATAAAGGCATATTCTGCTTTTTAGACCCTTTTATTTCCGTTTTCTTTCTGCAGAGTAAAAAGGAGTGCTAGAGAAAATGATTCTGATCTTTGACACATGCCGGCTGTTGATCTCCCAATACCTTTGCTTCTTGCTACCGCTTTTTAATTGAAACTGAGAGTGAAGCCAGGCACAGTGGCACACACCTATAATCCCAGTACTTGGGAGGCTGAGACACGAGGATGGTAGGTTCCAGGCCAGCCTCAGAAACTTAGTGAGACCCTGTTTCAAAATAAAAACTAAAACGAATGAATAGATAAATAAGAAAAGGCTGGGGTGTATCCTGGAGGTAGAATGCCCCTGGGTTCAATCCTCAGTACCAAAAATAACAACAAGAAGCCAGGCATGGTGGTGCATGCCTGTAATCCCAGTACTTGGGAGGTTGAAACAGGAGGATCGCTGTTTGTGGTAGGCCATTTTGCCACCTTATGTCTTTTGATTGGGGAGTTGAGGCCATTTATATTCAGCGTGATTATTGAGAAATGGGTTTTCATTCCTAACATTTTGTTTTAATTTCTGTTTAAGGTAGTGTTTGTTCTTTGCCTAGTTGTTTGTTTGATGGGAATCACTGTTTCTCTGGTTCTGGTGTTTCCTTATTTTTTCTTCTTTGTAATTAATCTCTTTGAGCATTTTCTCTAGTGCTGGTTTGGAAGACATAAAGTCTTTCAGCTTCTCTTTGTCATGGAAGGTTTTTATTTCTCCATCGAATTTGATAGATATTTTTGCTGGGTAGACAAATCTTGGTTGGAGGTTGTTTTCTTTCAGAGTTTGGAATATGTCGCTCCAGTCCTTCCTGGCTTTCATGACTTGGTTTGGAAGGTCAGAAGTGATTCTTATTGGTTTGCCTCTGAATGTTACTTGCTCTTTTGCTCTCGCTGCCTTTAAGATTCTCTCCTTGGCCTCTACATTAGTCAGTTTGATTATTATGTGGCGTGGTGAACCTCTTCTCTGATCCTGTCTATTGGGGGGGTTCTATATGTTTCCTGTACCTGTGTATCGACCTCTCTTTCTATGTTTGGAAAATTTTCTAATATTACTTCTCTGAATAGATTATTGATTCCTTTAGTTTCAGCTTCTAATCCCTCTTCTATGCCTATTATTCTTAGGTTTGCTCTTTTAAGACTGGATGAGATCTCCTCAATATCCAATTCATGCTGTTGAATTGTTTTTTCTAATTTATATACAATGTGTTCATTTTTGGAGAGGTCATCTTCTAAGAGTGAGATTCTGTTTTCCATGTGCTCTATTCTATTGTTGATGATCTGTATTGATGCTTTCATTTCAATTATTGCATCCTTTATTCCCTTCAGAGTTTCTTTTTGATTCCTGCTTATTTGATCCTTCATTTCTATCAGGCTCTCTCTAAATTCTTTTCAGAAATCCTGTATCATTTCCTCTATTGAAGTTCTGAATTGTCCTTCTGGCAATCTTTGCACTTCTGAGTTGGTGGGTTCTGTTGTTGTGGGGTTGTGGGAGCTCATTGTTTCTTTGCTATTCTTCCTTTTCATGATTTCAGGTTTCTTATGTTTATACCTTTGTTGCTTTTGATAGTTCTCTCTCTCTCACTCTGTAGGTATCCTATGTCTAATCTCTCTCCCTTTATGTTTTCTTATCCTGGAGGTAGATAGTTGCTACTAGGTGAGCCTTAAAGGTGAATATCCTTTCCTGAATGGCTATTCTCACTTGCTCAGTATAATGTCCATTTGCAGGCCCAGTTCTTGGTGTCCTTCAGTGATTGGGACCCTTGCCTGGTGCTTCTCACTACCTGTGCAAGTGACCAGTGCCGCTATTGCCCTTCTCACTGCCAGCGTGGGTCTCCGTGGTCTCTACTTAGGTTGTCTCTATGTCTCTCTCTATCTACATCTATGGCAGGTGTCACCAGCAGGGGGCCCTGGGTTTTTGTCTCTCTTTGCCTACAGAAGCCGCTTGTGTCGCCTTGCCCCAATTCTGTGTAAACACGGAACTCCATGGTTCCATGGTTTGGTCCAATTTTCCCCAGGTACCACAGCTACATGTCCTGTGGTGCTGCCCGGGGACTCTATAAGTGCGCTGCGACCCGCGGGCTGCAAGTCTGTCCCACTCAAATGTTGCCAGCGACTGTCTGCTTATCCATGCGTCTACCACGTCCCACAGCAGACCCCACTCCCACCTCCGCCGGGACAATCCGCACTGTCCCAGACCCCGCGAGTCCCTGTGTCCAGGCTGCGTGGTCTCCCCCTGGGGCGGCTCATTGACTTACCGTCTCGTTGAGTGCTGCTCTTAATCTCTGGGGGGGGGGGCTGAGTCATTGCCGCAGGTTCTGGTCAGGCCTCCGGGCCCTGGGGACTCTGCCGAGTGTGGATGGAACTGCTGCACGCACCTGTTGCTGCTGCTCTGCAGTGCTGGTTCTAGAAGAGCTCCCTGGCTTCCTTGTTGGTGGCTGCAGAAGCCGCAATGCCGGTAGCCGCCGGCGTGGTCTGACCAAGATGGCGCTGCTGCTGCTTCCGCCGACGCAGCAGTTCGGGTGTGTGTCGTGTGGAGCGAGTCGCTGCTGCCGTCACTGCTGCTATTCTGCAGCTGCTGAACTCACAGCAGGTCGCTGGCGTCTCCATTGGTCTTGTGTGGAAGCCACCATGTTGGTGGCCGTCGGTAAGGTCCTGCCAAGATGTCGCTGCTGCAGCCGCTGTGGCCGCCGCCGTTTGGTGTCTCGAGTGTGGAGGAGCCGCTGCTCGCTCTCGTCTCCGCTGATCTGCAGTTGAGCTCACAGCAGGTCTCTGGCTTCTCTGCCGGCGGCGTGTGGAAGCCGCGATGCCAGGAGTGGCCAGTGCGGTCTGGCCAAGATGGTGCCGCCGCCGTCCCTTAGGTAAGGTGCTTGGAGCTTTTTACTTCCCTCTGCCTTGTCTTCTGGCTTTGATTCCGTCACATTTAAAACCCTTCGTTGTTTACTTTAAGTTTTTGTTGCTTTCACGGCGACTGAGATCCAAATCTCAGAGAGATTGTAGCATGGTATCTCCCTTGGTCGCCATCTTGGATCGCAAAAAAAAAAAGTGAGAGTGACATTTGATATCTTTGGAAAGCATGATGATCCAAACTCTACAAATATGTAGTGAGGTAGGTCATTAACATAGAGAGCAGAGCTTTGAGAGCCTTGAAAAATGAAGAGGAAAATATTTAAAAAGTGCTGACTTGTGCAGACTGCTTTTAGAACAATCTTGGCTACTCTTTGTACAAAGAGGGCCCATCAGATAGTGGTAATGGTTGCACCACATTGCACTGGTAGTGATACCTTCATGTATGGACAGAGCAGTATGTGAACTGTTTCCTTCATCAATTCTCTTTTTACCCCTTCCCATCTCCCAATCCCCTTCCACTATTCTACTGATCTCTCTTCTCATTTATCTGAAGTCTCTTTTGTTTCCTATTTCTCTCTAGCTTTCACATATGAGGGAAAACATACCACCCTTGAATTTTTGAGACTGGCTGATCTCACTTAGGACAATCTTCTCTAGTTCCATCCATTTTCCTGCAAATGGTATAATTTTGTTTTTCTTTAAGGCAGAGCAGAATTCCATTGTGTGTATATACTACATTTTCTTTATCCATTCATCTGTTGACGGACACCTAGGTTAGTTTCATAATTTGATTATTATTAATTGTGCTGCTATAAACATGGGTATACATGTGTCACTATAGAATTCTGACTTTAATTCTCTAGGAAAGATAGCAAGAAGTGGTATAACTGGGTTATATGGAGGTTTTATTCCTAGTCTCTTGAGGAATCTCCATACTGATCTCCACAGTGGTTTATAGTGGACGCTACTTGTTCTGTAGTCCTGCCATGGAAGGCTGCTGCTCCAGGCTGCTACTAAAAAGAAGTCTCTCACATGAAAATGATTGTAGCAGAATCAGATATAATAATATGGAGAAAATTATATTTAATAATTGGGGTGGCTGGAGAGGAGGTAGCTGACAATTCTCCTGGCCTCCTATAGCCAGCACTTTACTTTTATAGAAAATTTAAACAAGGCATCATAAAAGATGTTTAAACACAGAAGCCAGCAAATTGTCACAGGTCAAGATAAGAATAGACAGAGAGGCAGTCATGTGACAAACTTAGGGGAAGAAAGGAAGGATTAAACATTCCTGGAAGGAGAAGACATCAAAGACCACACTTTTATGGATTCCATCAGGTCCCTTGGGATTTATTCATTTGTGGACAAATCCCACCCAGCCAGTACTATGTACTCAGCTTGAGTCAGTACTATGTACTCAGTTAATCTGAGCGTCCAGGCCTAACATGGCTCTCAACAGTAGTTGTGCTAATTTACAATCCCACCGATAGTGTATGAGTTCCTATTTTGCCACATTGCCAGTATTTATTATTGTTTGTATTCTTAATGATTGCCATTCTAACTGGAGTTAGATGGGTTCTGAGTGGTTTTGATTTGCATTTACCTGATTGCTAATGATGTTGAACATATTTTCATACATTCATTGGCCATTTGTATCTCTTCTTTTGAAAAGTGCCTATTCAATTCAATTGCCCATTTTTTTTTTTTTTGCGGTACCGGGGATTGAACACAGGGGTGTTCTACCTCCACGATACGCCCCCGGCCCTATTTTTTATGCTTTATTTTGAAACCGGGTCTCATGAAGTTGCGGAGGGCCTCACTAAAGAGAGAGAGAGAGAGAGAGAGAGAGAGAGAGAGACAGGGAGAGAGAGAGCGAGAGCTGAGGCTGGCTGCGAACCCGGATCCTCCGGTCTCCGCCTCCCAAAGTACTGGGATTACAAGCGTGCGCCACCACGCCCGGCTGCCCATTTTTTTGATTATCATTTTTTAGTGTTAAGCTTTTAAAGTTCTTTATATATTCTAGATTAGTTTTCTGTCAGAGGAATAGTTGGCAAATATTTTCTCTTTCTGTAGGGTCTCTCCTCAAACTCTTGCTTATTTCCTTTGCTGCACAGAAGCTTTTTAATTTGATGCCATCTCATGTATTGATGCTCAGTTTTATTTCCTGGGTTTTGGGGTCTTATTGAGGAAGTCTCTATCAGTGCCTATATATTGGAGAGCTGGTCCTATGTTTTCTTCTAGTAATTGCAACATTTCTGGTCTAATGTTTAGGTCTTTGATCCATCTTGAGTTGACTCTTGTGCGGGGTGAGAGGTAGGAGTCTAATTTTATTTTTCTTCATATGGAGATCCAGTTTTCCTAGTGCCATTTGCGGAAAAGGCTGTGTCTTCTACAGCATATGTTTTGGACACCTTTGTCAAAAATCAACTGGCTATAGGTGTGAGAATTTGTCTCTATATCTTCTATTCTATTCCATTGGTCTATTTGTCTGTCTTTGTGCCAATACCACGCTGTTTTTGTTACTGTAACTCTATAGTGTCAGTTGCAATCAGGTATTGTGATGCTTCCGGTATGGTCTTTATTGCTAATAATTGTTTTGGCTGTTCTTGGTCTTTTGTATTTCCGTATGGATTTTAGCACTGAGTTATCTTGCTCTGTGAAGAATAGCATTGGTATTTTGATAGGGATTGCATTGAATCTGTAGATTGCTTTTGGTGGTATGACCATTTTGACAATATTTATTCTGCCTATCCAAGAACATGGAAGGTCCTTTTATCTTCTAAGGTCTTCTTCAATTTCTTTCTTTAGTATTCCAAAATTTTCATTATAGAAGTCCTTTACCTTCTTGGTTAGATTTTTATTTTATTTTGAGGCTATTGTGAATGCTTTCTTCTTTACAATAACTGTGTATCCAGCTCAGAAATGCGGCACCAGAGAAATCTGTCTTTATTCCCATAAATTTACCTTCCTAAAGTTTTACCACCTCTGAACACTCAGACTGCTTTCCTTTGTCTTGTCATTTCTCCAAAATTTATTTTTCTTTGTTGAAATACTTTTTAAGGCAGATTCCCAAGCCACCCAATGCCTTGAGTCATTTTTCTCCCTCATGACTTATACTGCTTGTGTTAATAAACCTTCTTGTTCTTCTCTTGTTAATCTGTCTTTTGTTTCAGGAAACTGTCTCAGCTATAAACTTTTGAAGGCCGAGGAAAATTATCTTCTCCTCTTCAGTTTATATAAATAGAAATAATTCTACTTGTGATTTTAGTTGGTTTTAAATGTGCAGTTTTGAGACTCAGTGGATGAGCTCTATTGAAGATCTTGATCAGCCAACTCTATAACATTGAACT
>PVJS01002831.1:30434-80775 GCA_004027185.1 Glis glis
TTTATTTTGAAACCGGGTCTCACGAAGTTGCAGAGGGCCTCACTAGGTAGAGAGAGAGAGAGAGAGAGAGAGAGACAGGGAGAGAGAGAGAGAGAGAGAGCGAGAGAGAGAGAGAGCTGAGGCTGGCCGCAAACCCGGATCCTCTGGTCTCTGCCTCCCAAAGTACTGGGATTACAAGCGTGTGCCACCACGCCCGGCTATCTAGGTTATTTCTAATCTTCAAGTTTAATTTTCTAGGGTACACATGGTCATACAGAAAATGCACACACACACACACACTACCCACTGAATATTCAAGCTCTATTCTATTGCCAAGATGTGGTTTGTAGCAAACTTGCAAATATGATTTTACATTCTCTGCAGAAATCACTCTGTAGTAAACTAGGTTTTTTTGGCCACAGTGGTGTCCCCTGCTAAGAACCAAATAAGCCATCCTATTGAGAAGCTGGCCTGGAATTTAGCTGTTTAATTGTTTTCATGTGTTTGCATTAGAATGGGTATGAACTCCTAACAAGTCAGCTGTACAAAGATCAGGGTTGGAAGCCAGCAGCCCCTCTTCTCATAGAGCTAAAATGCTCCCTTAGCAGCCTGACTTTTGAGGAATCCCTGTTTCCTGGGGAAATAAATTCTATAGTTATTTATTTAGTTTTTTTTGCACTAGAGGCTGAATCCAAAGGCATTCTCCCCCCCCCCCCGAGCTATATCCCCAGCACATTTCTTTTTGTGGTTTTGAAACAAGGTCTCCCTAGGTCGCTGAGAGTCTCCCTAAATTGCTGAGGCTGGTCTGGAACCTGCGATCCTCCTGTCTCAGCCTCCCAAGTACTGGGATTACAAGTGTGTGCCACCACATGCAGCTAAATTCTATAGCTTTTAAAGAAAAGCAAAGTTATTTTAAGAAAAGCCCCCCTCTATAGCTCAGTTACCCTTCACTTCCTTTTTTCTCTTGCTATTTCTTAGAATCATGCAAGAATCCAAATAAATAAACTTCCAGACTATGAATCATTCACCTTATATCCTAGCGTGAACTCCCCGACTCTTCTTTCTCAGGTAGATATATTATGCCATATACTATTAAACAAGCAAGGAAACAGAGGCCCAGAGAGAAGTAAGTTTCTGAGGATCCCAGAGGATAGTAAGTAGTTAGTAGGGATTTCATCACTGGTCTTTGTGACTACAAAATCTATGCTCTTTTCTTTTTTCTTTTCTTTTCTTTTCTTTTCTTTTCTTTTCTTTTCTTTTCTTTCCCTTTCCCCCCTCTCTCTTTCTCTCTTTCTCTCTCTCTCTTCTCTGTCTCTCTCTCTGTCTCTCTCTGTCTCTCTCTCTCTCTCTCTGTCTCTCTCTCTCTCCTCTCTCTCTCTTTCATACTGGGGATTGAACCCAGTGGCATTCTACCTCCAAGCTACACCCCCAGCACCTTTTATTTTTTGTTAGGAAACAGGGTCTCGCTAGGTTGCTGAGTGTCTTGCTAAGTTGCTGAGGCTGTCCTTGAACCTTCGATCCTCCTGTCTCAGCCTCCCAAGTTCTGGGATTACAGGTGTGTACCACCACACCTGGCTATGCACTTTCTTTTTTGAGCTCTTTATGTTTTATTTTCACCTGGATCTATGGTTATGTGTTGTATAGGACTTGCTACATGAGCATGGAAAACCTATAGGTATGGGACCTAATTTCTCCATCAAAAATCAGGATATACAGCTGGGCGTGGTGGCACACACTTGTAATCCCAGTACTTGGGAGGCTGAGACAGGAGGATCACAGGTTCGAGGACAGTCTCAGCAAGTAGTGAGACTCTCATCAACCTAGCGAGACCCTGTTTCCAAATAAAAATAAAAAAAATAGGGCTGGGGTGTTGCTCAGAGAGTGCCCCTGGGTTCAATCCCCAGTACCACCAAAAAAAAAAAAAAATCAAGACATACAAACATACATATGAAGCAGAACAATTGGAATTGGATTGTTCTAAAAACAAAAAAACAAAAACAAAAAACCCAGGGTATAATCTACTCCCAAAAGGTCACATCACTTGGGGGCTGAGACAGGAGATATTTCCGTTGTCCAGTGATATGTCTTGCAGTTGCAAACACGTGGCTGTGTTTGGAAGGAGGAGTGGGTTCTGAGGTCTGCTTTCGCTAGCTGCCGCAGGACCCCAGGTCACACTTTGCATGGTGGATGAGTCCTTCTGTCTGGGGGGGCACAATATTGTTTCACTCACACGTCTTTAAAGCAGGAGTGAATTATGCATGTGTGGATATGTGGTGCTGGATGTATTAAGCTGCTTGTTAAATTTTACTGCTATATACCTGTCTTTCTCCTAATTATGTGCGTATGGCAATATATATTGACATTTGGAGGTGTAGGAATCACTGAAAATACAATCTTTTTAAGGATTTCAAGCCTGGTAAGTAGGATGCAAGGGGATAAGATATATTGAAAAAAGTGCTGATTCCTTTTCAATAATAAAAGGGAAGATTTGGCCAATTTAAAAAATCTAGAGAAAAAGTCAAAATGATTTTGAATCCCACTGATCAGGCATGACTATTGCTGTCATTTGCCATATTGATAAGGTTATTAAATGTCAAGCTTTATATATGTGGCTTTATATATGTGGAAAATGGGTTAAGAACTGTTTGGTTTTTCTTTAGAAATTCAAGCATTTATTCTAAATTTAAACCCATTAGTCCAGTGTTGTTCATAGCATCCTATAATTATTTTAATATCTATATTGTTTTTAAAACATAATTATTAACACATGTTAATTGTGCAAATGGATGGCATTCACTGTGATGTTTTCAAACATGGCTATATTGTGCATTGATTGTGTCCATTCACCTTTCTACTATCTTATCTCTCTTGTTGCCTTCCTCCTCTCCCCGATTCCCTTCCCATTCCCTCATAGTGCTTCATCTATTTTCAGGATATATTTTTTAGTTTCCACATATGAAAGAAAACATAATACTTGTTTTTCTGTGTCTGGCTTAGTTCACTTAATGTGAGGTCCTCTAATTCCATCCATTACACTGCAAATAAAAGGATTCTATTCTTCTTTATGGCTGAATAATACTCTACTGTGACTATTCATGTATATTATATATATATATGCATATATATATGCATATATATATATATATACACGCATATATATATGCATATATATATATATATATACACACATTTTATCTCATTCATTTGTTGACAGGCACTTAGGCTGATTCAAAATCTTGGCTATTGTGAATAGTGCTACAAGGAACATGGATATGCAGGTATCTCTTTTATATGCTGACTTTGTTTCCTTTGGAAATATACTGAGGAGTGGGATAACTGGATCTTCTGGTAGTTCTATTTTTAGTTTCTGAGGAATCTACTTGTAGTTTTCCACAGTGGTTGTACTAGTTTACATTCCCACCAACATAGTACAAGGGTTCCTTTTTCGACATCCTTGCTGGCATTTGTAATTATTATTATTATTATTTTTGGTAATAGCCATTCTAACTGGGGTGAGATAGAATCTCATTGTAGTTTTAATTTGCATTTCTCTGGTGGCTAAAGATATTGAACATATTTTTTTCATATATTTATTGGCCATGGTATTTCTTCTTTTGGGAGGTATTTGTTCGGATCATTTGCCCACTTTGCTTGGATTACTTGTTTTCTGATGTTAAGTTTTTTGGGTTCTTTATAGATTTTGCACAATAATCCCGTCAGATGAATAGCTATAAAAGATTTTCTCTCATTCTGCAGGTTGTCTTTTATTCTGTCAATCATTTCCTTTGCTGTGCAGATTTTTAATATGATATAATCCCATTTTTAATTCTTGCTTAAATCTTTGATATTTAACACCATTCATTGTAGAGGACTAAGGTGCATAACATTGTATTTTAGCATTTCTCAGAAGAAGAACAATAAAACAATTATATTTATAATATACATTTTTTCAAGAAAAAGGATGCACACATTTTTTAAAAAAAAAGATGCATGCATTTTTTTAAAGTATACACCTAGTGTGATATTGTGAAATATATATTTAGTTTCCTTCCTCTTTCCTGCCACAGGAAAAGGATTTCCTAAAATCCTTGGAATCTCTGGAGTGATAAGAGTGGTTTTTTTGTATGTAATAAGATGAGTGGCGACTGGAGGCTCCTAGATAGCTTCAGGATGGGGACTGGCCACCAGAAAGACTGAAGCAGGATTAGAGGGCTGGAACTTTCACCCCTGCGGAGGTCAGCGGGTGGGGCTAAAGGTTGAGCTGATCATCAATGGCCAATGATGTAATTAGTCATGTGTACATAATGAACCCTCTCTTAAAAACTTAAAAGGACCGGGTTTGGGGAATTGCCAAGCTGAATACATGGTGGTACCTGGAGGGTGGAGTACCCAGGTACTCCTTGCCCTATACCTTTTCCCTCTGGCTGTTCATCTCTGTCCTTTGCAATATTCTTCATAATAAACTAGCAAAGGTGAGTGTTACCCTGGGTTCTGTGAGTCAAAGCAGAAGAGGGGGGTGTTGGGAACCAAGGTTGATAGACACACTCCGGGTCTTGCAGTTGATATCTGAAGTATGGGGCAGTGTCGTGGGTCTGGGCCTTTGACCTGTGGGAGCTGATAGTCTCCCCAGGTAGACAGAGTCAGAATTGAGTTAATTATCAGACACCCTGTCGGTTTCCCGGATGATCTGCCGGAGAATGACTGGTAAGTGTGGGGAAAGCCTCCCTCATCTGGTGTTAGAAGTGTTGTGTTGGGTGGTGTGCAAGAGTAGTAAAAACACCCTGGCTTTTTCCTGTCTGCTAATACCTACTGTTAAATTGTGGTCCCTTCTCGCAGCCCCAACTGGGGTCCTGTTCCAATGACTCATGGTTTGTTTTACTTCTTAAAAACAGCTAGAGAAAGAAACCACATGGAACGAAGTGTAAAAATATTCTTAAGTAGCAGGTTGTACTTTTGAAAAATGGTTGCAGGAGAACTCCTCCCACACCCGCTCTTTTAGAACCTTGCCACTTCGAGGGAGCGCTTACTTCTCTGCCTGGCCTTGAATTCGGGTGGGACTGAAATTGCTTCCACAAATGGGATAGAGTTGAGATGACTGTGCCCGACTTCTGATACTAGCTCAGGACAGGCTGTAAACTGCTACCTAGTTCTCCTGGGATACGTTCCCTGTGGGAGTCGGGCCATGTAAACTGACCGACTGGCTGGACACTGTGAGGAAGTCCCGATTCCCTCACCTGGAGAGACCACTGAGAGGAGCATGGAATCTGCACAGAAAGAGAGCTGTGTCCATCTGTCCCCAGCGCCCAGGTCCCCATCGTTCTACTTCCACTTGCTGTCTGATCGCGAGTGGGTGACTCTCAGCTAGAGCCGCTGCTGAACCCTTTCTGAAATCCTGACCTCTGGACATCATGAAGGTGAAGAAATGATTGTTGTTTTAAGTGATTAAATCTGGGGGATGATAACTGGAGTGGAATTGGGTGCAGACATAGGGCGCTGACATAAGGAAAAACTAATGCGGCCTTGGCTTTTGCACTGGGTATCGGACAGAATGTTTGCGGACAAGCCCGCTGGTCAAGAGACAATCTTGGATTGCCTGGGGAGGGTGTCAGGGAGAAGTGGAGGGGTCTGGAGGAGGGTGTTAGCAGAGCCTCTAGGGCCTCCCGCAGGCTGTCCACGAGGGCCCAGAGCAAAGGGAGGAAATGTTAATTGGAAGTAAGAGAAAAGGGGACCCTTCCTTGGATGAGCATACCTGCGACGAACATACAGTATGTGTTTGGTGAACTCAGGGGTCCAGCTTACGAGATTTCCAGGGAGAGTATTGACGGTTCTACCTGGCTTCTCTCTGCCCTTACTAACAAGGAGACTGATGAGGAACTGAAGAACTCATTACTCAGTTTTGAATAGAATTTATAAAAAAGGCCAAGAGTCGACAGCAGACTTTCCAGACAGCACACTGTTTTCAAACAGGGCTGGAAGACAAAGATCTAAAGGCTAGATGGTGCTAGAATGTTCTTTGCACCTCAGAAAATTCTAAGGCCACATATAATACATGCAGGTACATGAGAGACCCCCAAGCCAGAACCACTCAGATGAGCTGCCCTTAAGTCCCTGGCTTGTAGAAACCATAAGAGAAAATTTAATGATGGCTGCTGTTTTCAGCCACTCCAAATTGGATTGATTTTAAAACTTGAAATAGACAATTGGAATATATTCAAAAGATAAGAATAATGTAAGCTGGGCACAGTAGCATATGCCTGTAATCCCAGTACTTGGGAGGCTGAGATAGGAGGATTGCAGGTTTGAGGCTGGCCTCAGCTAACTAGTGAGACAAGTCAGTAAGACCCTGTTTCAAAATAAAAAATTAAGAATTAAAGGTGTAGCTCAGAGGTAGAATACCCGTGGGGTTCAATCCCCAGTTCTAAAACAAACAAACAAATAAACAAACAAAAAAGAAAGACAGAAGAAAGAGGGGGGAAAAAGAATAATGTATAAAATTATCAGCACTCATTTTTAATGTAAAAGTAATTTCACTATAGGAAGTAGAGAAAATATTCAGATTGTAGATATTAAATTAATGTAACATGTTTCATTTTACCTTAGAAGTAAAAAATTAGAAAATATGAAAACATTCTGTTTAAAGATAAAACCATATTCTATTTAAATGATGAATCGTACATATGCTTCTTTTAACATAAATCATCATTAAAGCAGAATGGGGCTATTTTTAGGCTGGAGAATTTAGTTTTTACACTGTAGGTGTTGCAATACATGACGCCCCTCTTCAGAAAATGAGTGTTACAGACAGAAGGCCCTAAAAGATATCTTAATTAAGCACTTAATTTTCACCCACCCAGAGGTGAAAGTTTCCATATGTAAATAAAGTTTCTTGACATTTGAGCTTTCACAGTGACCCGTCTGTGGGGAAGACCGACTGTAACTTGCTTTCACATAAAGTTAAATAATGAGAGGTGGCTAATACTTTGCCTTTAACCAATGACATATATTGATTTGACTATAGCAACGCAAATAAACTCCACTGACGACATTTATATAATGCGTGTGAGGTGTGTCGTTTAACTCCTTTGCAGAGGAATAAGAATGTGGGGCATTACACAGTCCATGCTTTCTATAGGTTTCATCACCAAGTTTTCTCCTCCTCTCTCCTATGCTTTGTCCTCCTCCTCCTGCTTTCCTTCTCCTTTCTTTTCTTTCTCCTCTTTTTTCGCCTTCTCTCCTTCTTCTGTGAGTTTTAAAAGATAAGTTTTCTTTATGATAGGTCAAAATATCTTTTCTCAGTTTGCTGGCTTAGGTTTTATCATTCTCTTCTATATAAAGTGCTCACCCTAGCTGCTGTTCAAGAAAAAAAACCCTTCATTGTGTTAAAAGTGGGTGACCTGGGTAATTATTTCGGATTTTAGGGAGTTCCCACGTTATTCTGGGAAAGATTATGTAATGCTCAACATAGTATTGTGATACATATAAGTCAAATGAATAATGTTCTTGGGAACACGGAACAGGGAGTGGCTAATATTTGGGGGTGAATTTGGGGTTTGAACGGTGGTGTGCTGCAGCCTGCTGCACTGGGCTGGGAGAGCTGGATTTGAGGGTTCTGTTTATTTAAAATCAAACGGTAGTGCTATGGTTTGCATGTAGCTTATTTCCCAAAGGTTCATTTGCCAGAAGCTTGGTTCTCAATGTCATGGTATGGAGAGGTGATGGGACCTTGAAAAGGTGGAGACCAGTGGGGGAGAACTAGGTCATGGGCATCCGTGGGCATCCGTGGGCATCCACTCGGAGTGTGTTAGGACTTTTGAGACCGGACAAGTCACCTTGAGAGCTGGGTGTTCTAGATAGACTGAGGCTGCTCCACCTGCATGGCCTGTCTTGCAGTATTGTTCCTCATCTCCTGCCAACCCTTCTGCTTCCAGTCCCAGCAGTGCTAAAGCTTTAGGGGTATCTGGTAGACCCTACTCTTGACCTTTCTCTGCATCTTCAGGGGTTGTATCTTGTCTGCGTCCTGCAGGCTTTTAGTTTTCTCTCGTCTTCCATGTCAGCTATCATAAATCTGCATGCTTCCCATCTCCCAGAATTTAGTTGCCCTCTCTCTTTTCTAGTTTTACTCTTTCCTCTTCTTTTTGTTCTGTAGATTTGTAACTTAAATCCTTTCGGTGTAATTTTGATGTACTCTTAGTAGGGAGCAGAGATGAATGAATGTTCTTTTCTATTTAATCTTTTTTATTGCGCAATATAGCAAATGTAGAGAAAAGCGTAAAAAAATATACCACACACCGATTTTCACAAAGTAACTAGCCAGGTTAAGAAGCAGAACATTACTAAGCCATCAGAATTTCCCTCCTGCTTGGAACGCTCACACTATAAGGATGACATTATCACAGCAAGTATAATTTCAGTGCACTCCAAATATTTTGAAACTTATTCTGTGGTCACTTCGTAAAAAATCCACATTAACCATTGTATGAAAAAAATATTCAATGTTGGTGCCGGTAACATGTAGCACATCTTGCCAAGTGAGCTCTCTCTCAGCTAAGGACAATGTTTTGTTAAGGAACACTTCTGTGCAGGGTCCATCAGACTTTATCTAAAAGAAACTTCATCTGACACAAAATTATTCCTCTCCTGAAATTCTAAAAGACTCATCTAATTTTCCAATATGATTTCTTTTTCTGTGCTGTTAGAAGGTCTTGGGGAAACATGGACACTAGGCCGTGACATTAGAGCCAGTATAAAATAAGCTGAAAAGTGATATTTCTTGGTAGTATCATTTATTCTTTACTTACTAAAAGCCCAACACCCTTCCTGTTAAAAGGCTACAGTTTTCTGTGAACCAGAAAAACTATAAATTTTACCAGCTGGTTTTAACTGAGAAGAAATATCAAGAAAGCCCTCCTGTGGGCTCTATAAATGCTGAGATAGTAGACTGACACATGAAATATAATAAGTGTAGTTATTCATGCTTTTTTCCCCCTCTCCAACATGTCCTAATGATTTGTTATTCTACTCTACTTATAAATAGCCACGAAGCAGAGTCTCACTAAGTGAGAGGCCAGCTGTTTTTTTATTTTAGTGTAAAGTGTCAAGTGAGTAGAATATTTTGGGGCACATAAATCTTTGTTTGGCCCTTAAGTGGAGAACCCTTTAGTGATTTGGCATATGAATGGGGATATTGGTTATCTAGTTTTGTCTACAGTTAGCTTTTTTTTTTTCCTCCTTCAGAAATTAAGTTGAGCCAGGCATGGTGGCATACGCTTGTAATCCCAGTACTTGGGAGGCTGAGACAGGAGGATCGCAGGTTCATGGCCAGCCTCAGCTACTTAGTGAGGTCCTCCGCAACTTAGTGAGACCCTGTTTCCAAATAAAGAATAAAAAATAGGGCTGGGGGTGTAGCTCAGAGGTAGAATGCCCTGGGGTTCAAACCCCAGTACCAAAAAAAAAAAAAAAATTAAAAGAAATTAAGTTGAAATTTATGTCATTTTTGGAATTTCACTATCTGCAATCTAAAGAAAAAGATGGGGGAAAATAGACAAGAACACCCAGTCTTCCTTTCCATGTGCAATGCTGGGAAACACCCACAACACATGAGGCTTTCGGCTGTGTGAGAGACAGAGTGCTGGTGAAATCCTCAAAACCAGCTAGCTCCAGGACTTGCTGTGTGACCTTCCATCTCCAGCAATTTTGTGTTGCTTTTTCCGCTCAAAGAGTCTTAGATTAGCTTTCCAAGTGAAACACCCCAAATCCAACCTCAGGGAAAAACAGTTTGTCTACACATCATATTGGAGATTTTCTAACCTGGCTAACCATTCGAATCCCCTGGGGAGTCTGTTGAGTAGCTTCTCAGGTTTTGCTCCCAGGCATTCCAGTTTTCAAGCTTGATTTAAAAATTGTTTTTATTTTAAAAATATACTTTTGTTGGTGCATTGTAATTATGCATCGTAGTGAAGTTCAGAGTGATAGAATCATACATGCACACGGCACTCGGTGTGTTTCCCCCTGGACCCCACTCCCCTCTCCCCCATACACATTACTGAGATCAGTAGCGAGAGCTTCATAGACGGACACAGCGTTATTTGAACTGGTTCCCTTGTCAGCCATTTTTGGTAAAACATTTGGTTTCTATTCCTGAGGCAGTATGGGGAAGGGACCTTCACTGTCATTTCCAAAACTCTGAAGTTCCAACACCATTTCCACTACGTTGCTCCCCTATCCCATGGAGAAGCAATTTTTAAGCACTACCATTCTTTCAAGGAAGGAATAGGGGTAGATAGTTTGGGGCATGAGGCTCCATGAGCGACGAGGGCAGGCTGGAGAGTGGAGCTCACTGGAATCTGTTGATATCAGATCTTTCAGCCATCGGGTAGCTAAGAGAATGGGAAGAGAAATTCAGAAAGAGAGGGTGGAGGGCACCTATGAGGAAGCTCTTCCCCTTCAGCCTTTTCTCTACCAAGCACACGTGTGCAATCACTCACCCCCAGTCCAGCCAGCTGCTCGAGAGGCTGTACTCTAACAGCTGGAGGCAACCCCGGTCATCTATCAGTGTGGCAGTGCCGGTCCTCCCGAGGCCTGCTCTGCAGGATGCAGGTTGACTCCAACTCCACAGGGTTGATTCATGGCCCAAAGAAACACTTGAAAACATGAGGCTGAGAGAAGTACTCCTGGAATGGGAGCCGGAGCCAGAAATTGTAGCTCCAGTGCTGTCATTTCTTTGCAAAGTGACTTCCTGGATGTCTGGACATTATTATTATTATTATTATTATTATTATTTATTTTTTTTTAAATATATATATTTGTGTGTGTGTGTGTGTGTGTGTGTGTGTGTGTGTGTGTGTTACCGGGAATTGAACCCAGCGGCATTCCACCTCAGAGCTACATCCTCAGCCCTATTTTTATTTTTATTTTGAACAGGGTCTCACTAGTTGATGAGAGTCTCACTACTTACTGAGGCTGTCCTCGAACCTGTGATCCTCCTGTCTCAGCCTCCCAAGTACCTGAATTACAGGCGTGCGTTACCACGCTCGGCTCTTAAGTATACTTTTATTGGTGCATTGTAATCATACATCATAATGAGGTGCCGAGTGACGGGGACATACATGCACACAGTACTTGGTGAGCTTCCCCTGGCTCCCACCCCACTCTCTCCCATTCTCCATACAGGATATTGAGATTGGCATTGATAATTTTGTATATGTACGTAGCGTCATTTGAAGTGTTTCCTTCACCAAGTCTCCCGCCACCCCATCTCCCTTCCCTAGACCCCCTCCACCACTCCGCTGGGATTTCTCCTCCTTTATGTGAGGCACCTCTTGTATCCCAATTTCTGCCTCGCTTCTACATATGACACTTCACTTTCTGTGACTGGCTAATCTCTTAGCCTAATATTCTGTAGTTCCATCCATTTCCTGAAAATGACATAATTTTTTTCTTCTTTACAGCTGAGTAAAGTTCCATTGTGTGTATACACCACACTTTTGTAATCCATTTACCTGTTGATGGATACATAGTCTGTTTCCACAATTTGGCCACTGTGCATTGTTCTGCTATAAGCATGGATATGCATGTATTACTATATCCTGGAAAGATATCCGAAAGTGGTACGGCTGGGTCATATGGTGGATCCATTCCCAGTTTTCAGAGGAACCTCCACACTGATCTCCATAGAGGCTGTACTAATTTGCAATCCACCAACAATGTAGAAGGGTTCCTATTTCCCCACATCCTCGCCAGCATTTATTATTGTTTGTATTCTTCATGATTGCCATTCTAACTGGGGTTAGATGGAATCTCAGTGTAGTTTTGATTTGCATCTCCCTGATTGCCAATGATGTTGAACATTTTCCAAATATTTATTGGCCATTTGCATTTCTCTTGTGAAGTTTTTCTTTTGTTGTTGTTTACTTGAGGAAAGTTGCATAGATACTTTCTTAGGACCTATTTAATTCTCAACCTATTATTCTGAGAGAGCTGAGGTGAGAAGCTGGTTTCTGATCAAAGTTCTTCTGCAGGCTGTTGTCAGGAATGTTACCCAAACCATTCTCATGAGCTTCATTCTCTTAGGAAGAAATCAATGTTCTTGATGAGGTCGGAAACACTACTTATTTCTGCTTATTGCTAAGTATTGACACATTTTCTGTTTTTAAACACTATAGATGAGTCATTTATGTTGCAAAATCTTAAATGAAGAGGGTGTGGACTTGGAAATGTGATATGAGTTGCAAACTAATTGCTGAATTCTTACCTGTTTGAATAAGGGCTCTAAATTCTCTTGGAGGATTGAGCAATTTCCTGATAGACTCTCAAGATTTCTGTTTTAGTCCATTTACTTTTAATATTATAGTTATGAATACTATTAGTATTCCTAGGTGTAGATTAATAAGTGAAATGTTACATTTGTTTCCAGGAACAACTAGTAGTTCAATCTGTCCTAAATAAACTGATCTTCCATGTAAAAAGCACTTCTTGTGTTCCTTACCATTTAAAGACATGTGTTTGTAACCGTCCCTCATTTATCCTTCTTACGCGCCCTCCACCTTCTAGCCAATGGCTGGTTTTACTGGGCTCTGCCTCTGAAGTGCGGCTATTCAACCTCATTGCTGCTGACCCAATACTTCTTGCCTGCCATGGTGACAGCCTTCTCTGTATTTTCAGTCCTTGTCCACACCAATTCGTCCTTTACTGTCACTAGATAGTCTTTCTAACACACCATTCCGATCATGTCCCTTCCCTTGCTCAAAAACATAATGACCTGGCATTATTTATAGAAGGAAATCAATGTTTCTAGTCAGACTTTAAAGTTTTCCTTGTTTGGACATGCCAACTAGTCACATGTTTATCTGGTTTCCCTTTTGCTTCTGCCATTGCTATCGCCTCGAATTTGTCTCCCCACAACTGCCTTTGTCTGCAGAGTCTCACTCATCCTTCAAGGTCAAGCCCCAAAGTGTCCTCCATCTTGAACCCTTGAACCCTTACCTGATCATTTTAACTCCAAGTCAATGCTCTTTCTTCTGAAATTATTACTTTAATGTTATGCTACTCTGTATTGTTTCTGTCCCCATCTTTCCTTTAATATTAGGGGTTCTTAATGAGCTCCAGGCAGTCTTTAACACCAGAAATCAATGCAAAATTTGCATGCTATTGTGTATTTCTGGTAAGAACAGCTATATCTTTTATCAGATTTTCAAAAGATTAAAAAAATCAAGTAACTCCAAATGGTTGAGAACTATATTACAAATTCTTTGAGAGAAAAATATGTATTTTTTCAATTAAAATTTTGATACAATACATAATTAATAAAATTTTCAATGATCAACAGGGTAAAGGAATAATTTAATATTACATTTAAAAACAGCTTAATTGGAGAATTCTCTAAATTTGTGTTCAGAGTCATATAGTAAGTTGTTAAAACTTGTCCATTTTCTAAATACATAGGATGAAGAGGTTTGTTGTATTTATTTTATGAGATAGATTTTTATCCCCTTTGGCTAAGGTACTGCAAGATCTGAACTTACCTGGGATTTAGCTAGTGAATTAAGGTATGATTAGAAACCTCTTTAGGAATCTTGAATTATTCTTACAGCCCCTGAATTAAGGCATAAACTTAGATTAAACCTCAAGTGGGGACCTGGGGTTTGAGGGGTTCACACCTGTCCTGGTGTCTGAGGTGTGGCCTGGCCTGAAACTGCTCTTGGCCCTGCACCTTGCCCTTGCCTCCACTCGACCACATGTAGACAACACTGTTTCTCATAGGCAAGCCTGGGAGGAGGCAATATGGCCAGATGTGAGCACCCTCAGCCCCAGCTGCAGCCTCCTCTACGTCTCTCCCCACCCTACTTCTGGGAGACCTTCAGAGCATCACCAGGCCTGATGAACCTGTAGGGGAGCGAGTGGTGACAGCACTTTACCTGTTGGTTGATCAGCTTTTTCTTTTCTTTGAAATTAGAGGGGGAATGATGTGGGGATCTAGGGAGGATTTGCGGGGAGCAGAAAGTGATTACAGACGAAGGGGGAAAGCATGGGCAGCCTGAGAGGGTTCTACAAACCCTCACTTCAGTGTGCATGAGTAGAGAGGGAGCCAGGGGCTCACAGCCTCTGGGGTCAGCGAGCATTACTGATTGTAGAAACAACAGCTCTGTTGAGAAAGGCCCTTTTCCTACTTGGTAGAACATTGCTTAATTTGCAATATTTACCTTAATTTGCAATATTTACCTATAAAGAATAGGGTAAATCTAAGAGATTATAGTCTGTTTAGTTATAAAATGCATGGATTGAAAAATACCTCTTTTGAAAAATGTCTTTTTTCTACTTTGAAAAATGTCTTTTTCTGCTTTGTAGAATATTGCTTAATATGCAGTATTACCTATAGCAAATTAGGATAAATTTAAGAGCATATAGTCTATTCAGACATAAAATGCATGTATTATATAATATATACAAATAAATATATATAATTTAATTTTGAAAATAATTATGTGAAGTAGGTAGGAATAATATTATCATTACCATTTTTAGTAAAGAAAACTGAGCCTGACATGGTGGCGCACACCTGTAATTCCAGTACTTGGGAGGCTGAGACAGGTTCGAAGGCAGCCTCAGCAAGTAGTGAGACTCTTATCAATTTAGCGATTCAAAATAAAAGGGGGTAGCTTGGTAGCTTGGAGGTAGAACGCCCCTAAAGAAAAGAAAACTGAAGCTTAGCTTAGTACCAGAACTCAACCAGGAGCCAGAACTAAAATTCAGACTCCTAGAGCTGTGTCTTCTCAATTACATCATACAATAGTAATAACTATTCCCAGCTCAGCAATAGCGGTTTGCAGTCAGCTGGCAATTTTGGAAAGAGAAAAAAAAAAGTCTCTTTTACAGAATGAGTGGCAGAAGCGTTTTACACTCTGGGATCAGAAATATTTGTGTGTCAGCTGGGCGGGTGGCGCACGCTTGTAATCCCAGTACTTGGGAGGCTGAGACCAGAGGATCCAGGTTCGCGGCCAGCCTCAGGTACTTAGTGAGGCCCTCTGCAACTGAGTGAGACCCTGTTTCAAAATAAAGAATAAAAAATAGGCCGGGTGTGGTGGCGCACGCTTGTAATCCCAGTACTTTGGGAGGTGGAGACCGGAGGATCTGGGTTCGCGGCCAGCCTCAGCTCTCTCTCTCTCTCTTTCTATCTCTATCTCCTTAGTGAGGCCCTCCGCAACTTCATGAGACCTGGTTTCAAAATAGAGTATAAAAAAATAGGGCTGGGGGCGCAGCGCGGAGGTAGAACGCCCCTGCATTCAATCACTGGTACCGCAAAAAAAAAAAAATAAAAAAAACAACAAAAAACTTGTGTGTCCTTTGATAATGTGCATGTGAATATAAAGTGCTCCAATTTCAAAATAATTAAAAATAAAATGAATATGGCTCTTGGCTAAAAATGCAACTACTGTTAAGGACTCAGTAGTGGAAAGTCAAGATTGGAACCCATTGGGGCAGGATGCCAAGCTCCTGACCCAAGGTAGCGATGGGGGAAATGGAGAAGTGTTTCCAGAATCTATCTGAAAGGAGTGCTGATCAATCGAGTGTAAGGAGAGGCAGAGGGAGAAATCAATGTCGACTTTTCAGTTTCCAATCTCCTAGCAGAAGTGGCTGATCTTGGCAATAAGCTGTTTTGATGGGGTGGGAGGAGAAGAAGACATCAAGAACCCTGATTTGAGCCGGTGTGGTGGCACATTCTTATAATCCCAGTACTTGGGAGGCTGAGACAGGAGGATCGCAGGTTTGCGGCCAGCCTCAGCTATTTAGTGAGGCCCTCAGCAATTTAGTGGGACACTGTTCCCAAATAAAGAATAAAAAATAGGGCTGGGGGTGCAGCTCAGAGGTAGAACGCCCCTGGGTTCCATCCCCAGTACCGCAAAAAAAAAAAAAAAAAAAAGAACCCTGATTTGGGACATAGATGATAGTAGAGACAGAGTTAGTAATACAAGAATATACTTTCCCCTGTCTGAGTGATTTATTCTAAATCTTCTTTTGTTAGATCCACAATTACAAAAATGACAGGTTTTTTGTTTTCAAATTAATATTTGATGCATGTATTTTTGTGAATGTCCATGGAGGTCTATTAACCACTCTAAATTGAGCATGTTAGCACATACAAGACTGTCACCCCTCCCTCGGTTGGATTTAAACTCGGCAGCTGTGAGGGGAGTGGCAGCAGGCTTGAAACTCCGTGTTTCCTGCCTGGAGAAAAACGGGACAGGACAGGACACGGTTCATATTTCCGCTGTGAGGGATGGTCCGGTGCTTGGACCATACCCAGTTGGCTTTCGTGTGGACTAGTGCAGATACTGCTTCTCGTGTTCACTGCGCTGTGGCAGGACTTCGGTTATTCTTGTGCTTGTTGGGGGGCACAGGGTTAAGTTGGAGTTGGGTGGGACCCTGGTGTATATTTTGTGGCCACAGACAAAGCAGCACGAGGCGTTTCCTTCTGTTCAGTTTCCAGGGTATTTCTGGGAAATCAGACCATGAAGTTTGCCCCAGGAAATTGTTTCTTTGTGGCCAAGACCAGTGTTTACACATTCTCATTGAGGGAATCTTTAATAAGCTGTTCCATTTGCACACAAATTGCCCTGAGAAGGTATTTTTACCCTCTTTTAGAAAAGCTTGGCATTATAAGAATGTATTAAAACACTGGCTCCATTGTGAGAGGTTGTCCAGGGCTGAAGGTTTGAGGTTTCTTTTTAAGAATATTGTACATATAAGCATCTAAAATGACCTAATCCTGTAGATTTCATATCTTTTCTTCATTGGAAGGATGACCCCTTTTTATCTCTGGAGAAAAAAAAAAGTCACAGAATGTTTCAAAACTTCCCAGTGTTTTATTGTTTTTTTTTTAATCTTAAAACAAGTTATGGGGGAAGTGTAGAAGATAAATTTGCTCCATTTTACCAACTAGGAAAATCATGACCTTGGCCTAAAAAAGTTAAAAAACTGTGTCAAGGAGATAGGAGGTCAAGTTGTTTTAGCTGAAATTAGGTCCTTGGAGAAGCATCTTTAGCTACTTTTATTTCTTTACACAAGGAATTTTAAAGCATTCGATCTAGTAGAGGTTTAGTGCCAGTTTTGAAAAGCTCCAGTGACATTCCAACAGACTTGGGATGGTGGCGAAAGATGAGGTTGAAATGTTCACCCTCCTCTTTGTGTTTGAAGTAGGAATATGGCATTAGCCTCTCAAGGGAGAAGCCTTGAAGGCCATGGCTATCATGACTTTATTTTTGTTTCTTCCTTGCCACCAGTAATTGTCTTGTAATATATCTCCTTTTCTCACATTTTCCCACCATACTATTTTATAGCTTGCATTAGTCTGCTTTCCATGGTTATACCAAAATACCTGAGGCTGGATACTTTATAAAGAAAAGAGGTTTGTCTAGCTCCCAGGGTTGGAGGCTGAAATTCCAAGCAGCATGCTTCTGGCTCTTGTGAGGGCTCCTTGGCTGTGTCACATCCTGGCAGATGGCATCACTGTGGGAGTGCATGCGAGACGGAGAGCTCACATGGCAAGACAGGAAGCCAGAGAGACCGCAAGGGGCCCGTCTTGCTCTTTTGTAGCAACCCTTTTCCAAGAACTAGTCAGGGTCCCATGATAACTATCTTCATCTCTTCCAAGGGCAACCACTTTGACCTGACCTACTAGACCCCACCTCTTAGAGGTCCCACCCCCTCCCAACAACACCCCACTGGGGACTATATTTCCAACATGTGAACCCTTGGGGATGAACCACATCCAAATCATGGCATGGTCCTTTGTAATACTTATGTAACTTGACATCTGCCAAGTATGTAGTTATAGGATTATAGGGAAGAGATAAGGATGCGATAGACACACAGAACTTTCCTCCCTGGGGGTTGCTGTATGGGAGGAGAGTATAGCATTGGAAGAAGAATGGAGAAGATATTAGACCGACATTTATCAATATGATGTTGGGAAAAGTTCCTTTTCCAAGTCTGGCTTGGACTAGGACATCTCCTCTTCTCCTTTGTTCGGTGCTATTTGGTCCATGATACCTCCTAATTCTTTGCTGCTTCAAAGTTACTCCAGACTAAATATCCATGGCTATAGGGGAGAGGTCTGTTGGGACTAATATATGTGAGTACATATTGATCATCGTAATTAATGATAATCTAGTGCTAACGATTTTCTCATTCTATTTTTTTGTCATCCGAAAGATTTGCAAGAGTTCATTGATGACTCAGGGTTATGGTCTATATAATTAGTTTTTCCCTTTTCATAGGTATCTGTGGTGAGAAAGCGATGAGGATGTGAACCACCTGTTAAGCTGTTTACCTGGGACCTGAGGACTGAGAATGTCATTTACACCCCAGCTGTGGCCTCCAAAGTTTGTGTGTTGGAAACTTAATCCTCAATGCCACCATGTTGAGGGGTGGGGTGTCTAAGGGGTGATAAGATGCAGCGAGTCCCTCCCCAGATACCAGCTCTTGACCTGCCCAGCCTTCAGAACTCTGCTCTTTGCAAACCGCCCAGGCTCTGTTTCTGTTATAGCAGCACAGACTAAGACAGCCCTCAACTCATATTTCTGGATTTCCTGATAGAAATAAGCATTTCCCAATATTTCTCTCTTTCACTGTTGTCAAATGAAAGTTTAACAAGCACTGTCTTCCTCCTACCTAGAAGGACATAATGAGACTTGGGTCCGGTGTACACGAGTACATTGGACATAAGTGGAGATTTCTAATCTCCTAATTGCTCACTCCTAACAAAATTCTTTCCCTGTGCTGCGCTGTGCTGTGAGGCAGGGCACATAGTCTATCGACTTTCCCTTGATTTTAATTCTTTCTCAGCTCTTTTTTCTTTCGTTCTTTCCTTCTTATATTCCTTCATTAATTATTGATTAAGCACACACCTAGACATCTAAGGTGTCTAGACATCTAAGATCGTTGAACACCAACCCCAAACACACACACTTATTTGCATTATAAATAAACAAGTAGAGATTAAAAGGAAAAGATGAAACTAAAATAAAAATAGAAGTTGTAATGACTATATGTATGTATCTTACTCAAACACAAGGGTAGGAGAGCCCAAGGACTAGTAGTTGGTATCCCACTGAGTTCCAAAAAGAGCATGGGTTGTGTTGCATTCTGTGGCTAATGAAAATATGACTTATGGTAGGCTCTCGAATTACTGATATAATTTCCATCAAGTTTCATGGCAGTTTTATGTGTGCATTTATAAGGCGAGACTCTTAAATACTACTACTGTTCTATATGTAAGAGGCTAACGTCCTTTCAGGAAAGACTTTTTAATCTCTCTGTGTTTGAAAAACATAAAATGAGGTGATGACTGGCATTTGAATGAGAGCAAGCCTGTTTAATATTAAGATTATGACGCAGATTGACAAAAGCCCGCGCATTCCACGTCCCCGTTGCTAGGCACCTCCTCCTTGCTCCCATCTGAGCATAATGATGCACTGTCAGCCTTCGCCGAGGTACAAAGGGTTATTAGACGTTGGAGTCCATCTGCTACCCCTGCAAAGGAAATAACTGAACTAATACTGACTGTTCTTCCCCTTGGTTTCTTGCCACCTTAATTATAGCTCATCTGGGGTACATGAGCGCTCGATGCCCCGTGAAGGACATTTCGCAGGACTGGGAGAGAGCTCAGGTCAGGGGATGGAAGCCAAATGTGCAGGGAGAGCATGGGGAAGGTGTCATCTGACGAGTCGCCCAAGCCATCAACACAGATTACCCACAATTCATGTCGCCTCAATGTCAAGCCTGGCCAAGATCTTTTCACGGAGACTTTCGATTCAACCCTGGTCCTGGGTTTTGCTTTTAAATATTTGTGTGCGTCTATATGCTCCTGTTTTGAGATTGTTATGTAGGAGTATACGTGTTTATGAATGGGAGCAATGCACCATTCTGCCTTTCATTTTGATTTATGTATGTTTTGGACCAGTGACCAGCCTCTGTTTTCTGCTGGGGTACGCCTCGTGGAAGATGTCTTCAGGCACACGGTCTGCGGCCTAGATAAAACAGACTGGGTGATGCGCCTCTCCTTGTGAGTTAGGGCAACTCCCTCGCTTTCTCTACAGTCAATTTGAACCTCATCAGGATTACTCTACCTCAAATAAACACTGATGTTCCAAGAATAGGCAAGTGTCTGCAGAAAAGGTGACAAATATTTAAATTCTGGAACGCCCAGGAAGGTTTTGAAGTGTCTATTTGTAAATCCTTTCACTGTATGTTCAGGTGGTTTTTCTCTTACTTTGTATGATCAGGACTCCTGAGAACCTATGGACAATCTTGTTGTTTAAAACAAAACGTTCTTGTTCCATTAACTGAAAAATTCCCTCCCATAGTATCAAATAGTTTTTTTCCCCTTTTGAGTCTGATTTTGTTTTTTGAACCAAAGGATAAATCTTGGTTTCTTTAAATAGCACATAGTTGAGAATGTGAACAAGTCATTTACAGTGAATTTAGTTGAGAATACATTCTCTCAGCTCACCGTTGTTGGGTCTTTCATAATTTTTACAGCTAACCGTTTTTATTTTATTTATTTATTTTTGCTGTGCTGGGGATCATACCCAACGCCTCGTACATGGTGGGTAAGGGGTCTACCACTGAGGACACTCACATTTCAACATTTTTAAAATGTGTAAATTTCTTGTTTATTTTATTTTTCAGCCTTGGGATTGAACTACCTTTGAGTTACACATGTGCAGCCCCTTTTAATTTTTTTATTTTGAAACAAGGTCTTGCTAAGTTGCAGAGGCTGGCCTCAAACCTGTGATTCTCCTGTCTCAGCTTCCCCAGTACTAGGATGACAGGTGTGTACCACCCCGCCTGGCTTCTGGTTTCTTTTAAGAAGCATTTTTCCTCAAGAAAAATAAGAAATTAAACTTGAATTTAAAATTTGTTACTACAGGCCAGGTGTGGTGGTGCATGCTTGTAATCCCATTACTTGGGAGACTGAAACTGGAGGATCCGGGTTCCCAGCCAGCCTCAGCTACTTAGTGAGGCCCTCCGCAACTGAGACCCTGTTTAAAAATAAAGAATGAAAAAAATATGGCTGGAGGTGTAGCTCGGAGGTAGGATGCCCCTGGGTTCAATCCCCGGTACTGCAAAAAAAAAAAAAAAAAATTGTCACTACGAAGTGAATTTCTCATAAAAGTCAGCACTAGATGATGGCTCCGGTCTGCGTTTGGCTTTCGAGGGTGCTGCTTGGCGTGCTAGTCAGAGGATCACAATGATGCAGTGTCTAGAGTCCGTTCCCCTACATCCTTCCCGACGTTGCCACCTTTTATCATCTAGAGATGAAGAAAGTGGCTTGCAGCAAGATCCAGCTCCTGTGCACATCTTATGTCGGCATCAACAGATGAGGGACTAGAACGAAGATCTGCAACTCCTCAGACTTGTCCTTATCACGGGCTAGATTCAGCGTTTTACATTTTAATGCACTTTGTTTTTCAGGATTGATTGGAATGAAGCCTTCTTTGTTCCCCTCCAGATACAACGAAACTGTAGGAACAATGGACCAAACAAGGGGTTCATTCTCCAGTGTGACATGTGTTTAATTGATTGCAAATAATATTTCCTCCCCTCAGAAATGGAAAGTAGCATTTATAAGTATTTACAGAAAAAACTCCCTGAAAATGTAAACGATTTATTTAAAATTTATTGTTCTCGAAAGCGAAATAAAAATGGATCTTATCAATGGGCCACTAGAGGGCACTGTGACTCTTCAAGTTTTCACGTTCTGTCTGGAAAGGAACTACTGCTCTGAAAGGTATTTCTTTTTTTTTTCCAGTGAGATTTCTGTGGCATCCAGAAAATATGATCCAACAATACGAGTTTGAGAGGTGTGTAGATGTGGACTGTGTTTAAGTGATCAAGAGGTTATTCCTTTTTGTTATTGGAAAAGCCAACTGTTAGGAGCTATTAAAATTCGAAAATGAGATGATTTCACCTACTTCCTTTCAGTTAAGACAGTATTCTGCACTTGTAACTTGTCATTGTTTCTCACCCCTGGAATATTTTATTTTACGATTGTACTTGTGAGTATTGCTTGAGTCAACACATGACATTAACCATTCTTCATAAACTCTACATTTATATTATAGTGATTTTATTTTATTATTTCTTGATGATTATTATTACTTATTGTTATTTATTGTTTAATTTTATTGGTGCAATGTAATATCACATCATAGTGAAGTTCAGAGTGATAGGTGCATACATGCACACAGCACTTGGTGAGCCTCCCCTGGCTACTGATTTTATTTAAAAAATTTTTTTTTCTGATTTGTGATTTTAAAGCAGTGTTAATCATTATATAACAAAAATTTCCACAAGTTGACTTGAGACTTTTAGTAGGTTCTTTAGAATTTGCCTGAAATATCTTCAATAGCATCTTTACTATTATTGTTTTAAATACTCTACTAAAGGAAAAAGTTCTTGCACCCAAGATGGTATTTCCCACTTGAGTGCTAAGCTTGGGATCAAGTTAGCAAAATTAGTTAGTACCATTGCTTTGCTTTGCAAAAGAACTTTCCTGGACTACCTGCAACTGAGTAGTCACTCAAGTTGCATCTTTATTAACATTTTAAATGATGATTTCTATTACACAACACAAGAACCCAAGAACATTTGGAAGGCAGTTGCTGGTTTTGATAGAATTTGCAAATGACTTAACAAATTTTCTCTTTTCTTTGCCATTTATAGTAGGTTGTAGAGAAAACAATCCACAGGCCATCAAATTTGTTCTGGTCTTATTAAATGCAGTGGGTTTAAATGAGGAGGGGTCTTCTAATGTTTAAAACGACCCCACATTGAGTTCCTGCCTTAGTAGAAAGAAAGGCTCTTAATTTCTATTTTTAGGTCCACCTGGAAGCTACTCTATCAAAAATTGGTTGTCTCAATGGATTGATTTTTCTATGTTTCCTAGCCAAACCCATCTTCCACAACAGTTCACCTGCCCAGTCTCCTCCCCACCCCCTCCTCTCTTGAATACAGAGTTTATGTTGATTAGATCCTTTAATTCACTCCTTTCCTCTCTCTTAATAATTACTCTAATGAACAGGCTGCAGAGTTCTCTATCTTCAATTGGGCAACATTTTTTTCATTTCTAGAGTGATACTGCCTAAAAATAGCCTCTGGCTGTGCTCAACTTAAGTTTTATATATTAGGGGAAAAGCACATGGATTTTGCTTGAATTCAGTGCTACACATGATTGCTTAAAAAGTAGGTGCACTGCGACATGTATCAAATAGGGAGTAGAAGTAAATTTGGTCTAGGCATTTTCCCATACAAAGAAATAAACCTCGCTTTATGATGGTAGCTGGGTTATGAGAGGAAATTGGAAAAAAAGAGAGAGGCTGTTCTACAGGTAAATTATAACACGATGAAACAAAAAGAATAATCCTCCAGTATATTGTGAGCATAAAGAGCCCTATGGAAGCAGGGCGTGGTGGCGCATGCTTGTAATCCCAGTCCTTGGGAGGCTGAGACGGGAGGATGCGGGTTCGCGGCCAGCCTCAGCTACTTAGTAAGGCCCTCCGCAACTTAGTGAGACCCTGTTTCAAAATAAAGAATAAAAAATAGGGCTGGGGGTGTAGCTCGGAGGTAGAATGCCCCTGGGTCCAGTCCCCAGTACCACACAAAAAAAGAACCCCATGGAACAAAAACACCCACAAAAATCATATCCTAATAATACGTGAAGGAGAAATTGAAGTTAATAAGTAACTTTTACCCTTAGACCAACAAATCACTTTTCTTCTGTATAATTTGATTTTTGCACATGCATTTAATTAATTAATCTTATTATAATTATTAGTGTATAATTACTTGTACTTAATAATGGGATTCATTGTGACAATTTCTTATATGCATCTAAAGTACTTTGGTGTCCACCCTCCCTCTTTCCCTCTTCCTCCCTTCCCCCACCTCCATCCTCTTCTCTGCTGGTCCCCCTCCTCTGTTCATGTGCATGAATTTTAAAAGAGATATTTGCATCTAGGCTACACAATCCATTGTTTTTTGTCCCAGAAGAACGCTGTATTGCATCTTTGGAGATTTTCTATTAACGCCTCAGTAAAAAGAATTGTTCTTAGAAATGCTGCTGCCGGGAGCCAGGCTTCCGCTAGTGTGTTTTTTCCATACTAACCCTGCTGACAGGTGGAGGCTGCGTTCAGCATCAGTTTGATGTAAATTGGGACTAGAAAGAAATAACGAGGCGGATTTGGTATGGTGTAAATTCTGCCTGAGGAGAATGATGCACATTTTTATCATCATTTGACTATTTTCAAGTCATACACTCTTGCTTTGTGGAGGACGTACACTCCATGAACAGACTAACAGGCTATTTTACTGACTGAGGGCCTTGTCAGTATACGACCACTTTCTCTTTATTCTGTTAACTATTGAAAAAAGATTGTTGGAGTAAAAGGAATTATATTTGTGGAATATAGTGTTTGAAGAACATATCGTTATTATGGATTAATGAATTAGTCATTTAAGTAGAAAATGTCCTGAAACTCTTGAAATTCCTATTTGTTATTAAGTATTTGCATTAGCCAGCATCTCCTTTTTTGATTTTTTTTTTTGGTACTGGGGATTGAACCCAGGGGCATTCTACCTCTGAGCTACACCCCCAGCCCTTTTTATTATTTTATTTTGAAACAGGGTTTCACTAAGTTGCTAAGGCTTACCTCAAACCTGTGATTCTCCTGTCTCAGCCTCCCAAGTCTGGGATTCCAGGTGTGTGCCACCATTGCCTGGCTACTTTCTGATTTTTAATGAACACTACCCTCGTTTCCCCGTCATCTATCACATGTGTCAGTGTATTTAATCAAATCTCTATGTCAGTGTAATCATATATCCTCACAGAGCTTCTTCATAAAGAAACATTTTCATGAAAATTCCAATAAAAGGAATAGAAAAGAGATGCTTCTGCATATCTTCCAAGTCTTGTCTCCCCCCACCCCCTTATTATCTTGGCACATACTAACATAGGAAGATTACGACAATCACAAAAAGTCCCATACTTATGATAAATATCACAAGTCACAAATAATTTCTCTTTGCCAAACAATAAGTTTGGCAAACGGGAAGTAATATTCTTTCTAATCAGAATTATTTTTTTGTCTTCCTTTCTGCCTGGTCTTAAAAATATTGCTGTCTCTGTCTCAGTCAACATTCTCACGCTATAATCCAAAATGACTGACCACACAACTTAGAGGAAGAAAGCTTTATTTGCTCACAGCATTTTGAGATTTCAAGGCTTCAGTCCATGTGAGGCCGGGTTAGTGGAGCTCAGGGCATGGCAGCAGGAAGTGGAGAGAGGGAGAACGCAAAGCTCTGCTCTCACATCACGGAGGCCAGAAGCAGAGAGTGAGCAGCAGGGAGGAGAGCCCTTATACAATTCCCAAGGCCACACACCCCAGAGACCCCTCCTTATCAGCCAAACCCCGCTTCCAACATTGCTACCTTCTTTCTGTGAGGGCTGGGGGAACATTTTATTTTATTTTTATACTTTTATTGGTGCAGCATAGTCTTATAGTCCCACATCATGATGTAGTAAATAGTGATAGTGGCATACACGAACACGGCAGTTGGTGAGTCCCCCCCCACCCAGATCCCTCCCCATTCTAGGGGAACATTTTAAATTCATACCATTACGGTCTCAATTGAAGTCAATCATACATGGTTTCCAAGAGTATCTGCACACCATTGAACCCCACTTTCCCACTTTTTCCCTTTTTTCTTGCCAACAGAACACAGATTTTTCTTGGAGAAGCATCGTGTCACTCTAGGGATGGGATGGCATGGCTGCTCGAGGCCAGTGCTTCTCACTGGAGGTACCTTGTTGTCCTGGGCAGTGTAAGTTTCCCTTGTAGGAGAATGTCTCATATTTCAGTGTTTTTGGCATCCCTGACCCCTAGGCAGTAAATGCCAGTGCCTTCCTCATCCCTGAGATGATGGCAATGTCCTCATGAATGCTAATGTTAAAACACGCCCCGGGGATGGGAGAGTAGTGGTTACACTCACCGGAAACCACTGGTCTCAGCCAATCATGATATTGCATCCTTCGACTTTCTATACCCAGCCAAACAAACTCTAGTCATGTGATCCACTTAGGAGCACAGAGACATCAGAAAAGTCAGCGAAAGCAGCCTTAGGAAAGCTCTTTGCTTCGTTAATTGAGAGAATACATGCAGCTGTTACAGCTCGTGGCTTTCTTCTGCCCTGAATGAAGGACTAGAGTGAAATTACAGAAGTCATTGTGCCACCAGGAAGCAACAACTGGATATGCCAAGAATTGTGGATTAGAAAGGGAGAAGGGCCTGGGGCCTGGAAGATTTGCAC
The DNA here is from genome assembly GCA_004027185.1 of Glis glis. Lineage (NCBI taxonomy): Eukaryota > Metazoa > Chordata > Mammalia > Rodentia > Gliridae > Glis > Glis glis. The sequence goes on from PVJS01002831.1 coordinate 56,778, forward strand.
TACCACTGCCCTCTTTATCTCTTTTTATGTGAGGAAAATACAGCCCTTCCTCCCCAGCTTCTGTTAGGTTTTCTATGACATGCTCTAAAAACACTCAACTGGGAACATGACAACTCTGAGTTCCTGGGTCTATGTTAACACGACACAGGATTATTTAAAATGCTTTGGTCAAATTCCTTTTTGCAATGTGCTTTATTTTGCCCCCCTCCCCCGATTTTGATGTTTTTTAGACTACATTCAAGAAATTTTTAATAGCTTTTGGGAGAAGAGTTGTATTGTTTCACTTGAATTACAGACTCAGTCAGGCATGGTGTCTAGTGCATGACGTGTTAACGTATAACAGGAGAGCCATCGGGTGTAGTTCTTTCTTGAGCATGACACTTGATGTGTTTTAGGCTCACATTTCTGGCTCAGTGTGTCTTCTCTCAGAGGTGACAGCATCTTAGGTGACTCCTGGTCATGTCCATGGGTCCTTCAACATCCCACCTCTCTTACTTGGCTCCAGACAACTTCACTTCTACTTTTCTTGTTTACCACGACCACACCCTGGACTTTGCCAACTTGTTCCTCAGAGATAAGGAATTAAGCCATTCTACAACTTCCAAGCTTTCAGGGGCTTTTATCCATTATTCCACCTGTACTAGTTCCCTACCCCTCTGGCCCTTTGATCTGGAGTCGCTCTTGGTCACTTCCTGTATTTGCTTCTGTCTTGCCCAGTTTAATTTCTATGGTTCATCATTTCAACTGCTTTTTAAGTATTTTCCTAAACTCCCTTCCATCTTACGTGGCCTGCCAATCTTTTTATATCATCTCTTTGTTTCTACACAGAAGCTCTTTAAAGACTTTTCCATTCTCCTTGTATTTTAGCCACTTATACCTTCTCCAGCCATTCCTTTCTTAACAGATTAACATGTATTATATTTACAAAGAAAATCTACATCATACCCATCTTTTGTTCATTCCTTCCTGTTGTAATTTTCATGTAAGTATAATCTCTTCACATAAACTCTGGATCTTATTCTCTGACCATCTTCTCAGAGACCTTCTTCAATGAACCATTCCCTCACATTCAGTACATTTTTTATTAAAAAAATCTTAACTGATACATAAATACATAAAAATTGTACATATTAGGGTACCCTGTAATGTTTTGATACATGTATATATTGTGTAATTTTTAAAACAGGTTAAAAATATCTTTCTCCTCAAACATTTACCATTGGTTATGGTGAAAACTTTCAAAATCTTTTCTTGTAGCTTTTTGAAACACACAGTACATTATTGTTATGTGTTGGCATCATACTCTGCAATATCGCCCCAGAACTTCTTGCTTCTGTCTAAGCATAACTTCATACCCATTGTTCAGCCCCCTTCCCTGGCCTCTGGTAAGCACCATTCTGACATACTCTTAGAATCTAAATATGACAAATGTTTTTCCTGTTTTTGTGAACAAACAGTATTTATTTTTATACTTTTATTGGTGCATTATAGCCTCGCATCATAATGTAGTTCATAGTGATAGTGACTTACGTGCACCCAGCACTTGGCGGGCTTTCCCCCGGCTCCCTCCTCACTCCCTCCCCACTCGCTCCTTCCCCACACAGGATATTGAGATAGACATTGGTATTCTCACATATGTACATAATGTCAATGGAAGTGTTTCCTTCATCGATAACAAACAATATTTAGATGTCTCATCCCTTTCTGGATCCTCTTGATTTCTTTCTACTCCTTTGAAGTTGAACATCTTTTGTGTGTGTGTGTGTGTGTGTGTGTGTGTGTGTGTGTGTGTGTGTGTGTTGCTGGAGGTCAAACCCAAGGCCTCATGCATGCTAGGCAAGTGCTCTACCACCCAGCCATACCCCCAGCCCTGCAGTAAAAAAAAAAAAAATTATTTTCTTGATACTGAGGATCAACCCAGGGGGATTCTACAACTGAGCTACATCCCCAGCCCTATTTTATTTTTTATTTTGAAACAGGGTATTACTAAGTTGCTGAGGCTGGCCTTGAACCTGCGATCCTCCTGTCTCAGCCTCCCAAGTACTGGGAAGACAGGAATGTGCCACCATACCTGGCATCAAGCATCTTGAAAGGGTTGTTTGTACTTGCTGTTCTCCTCACTCACTGCCTTTCTTAACCTACTGATCTCTGCAATCTACCTCCTGTATCCTTGATTTGGCTGGAACTCCTCTCTTCAAAGTCTGGTGGCCTTGCTAATGCTGAGGGACTTTTCTCATCATTATGTTATTATTATTATTATTATTATTGTTATTATTATTATTTTGTGCTACTGGGGATTGAACCCAGGGGTGTTCCATCTCTGAGTTATACCCTCAGCCCTAGTTTTTATTTTGAAACAAGGTCTTGCTAAGTTGCAGAAGGCCTTGCTAAATTGCTGAGGCTGGCTTTGAACTTGCAATCCTCCTGTCTCAGCCTCTCAAGTACTAGGATTATAAGCATGTGCCACCATGCCCGGCTGTCATTGTGTTCTTTTATCTGTCCAGCATTAACACTACTGGTCATACCACACTTTCTTCCTCTGACCTCATGACACACGAGGTTTCCTTGTACCTTTGGGGTGTTGTTTCTTACTCACCTTTGCGGGCTTCTCTCCCTCCTGCAGCCTTCTCGTTCTACAGTTCATGTTTCCCCAGCTTAAAATACCGACAACATGCGGAGGACTCCCGTGTTGATAACTCCTTCTCAGTAATCAGCTTTGAACCCCAAATCAACGGACGCAGCGGCTTACTCGATGTTTTCACCGGGCCCTCTTACAGGTGTTACAAACAGCACCTCTCCTGGCTCTTCTCATGAGCCTTCTCATCCCCCTCCATTGTTTCCAAGGTCATTAAATGGCACCGGCCCCGTTATTCAGGGAGAAATTTGGAAACCATCTTTGACTCTTCCTGCTGTCTCCTTGGTGTTCTATATTTAAAGAGCATCATATCCTATTTTTCTGCTTTCTAAGTATTTCTCTGACCTGACACTTTTTATCCCTATGCTACGTATTCACGTTGACTTTTGCCTGTCATCTGGATTAATACAAAAGCCTTCTCTCTTATCTTGTGCCTCTTTCCCTCAATCTATTCAGATGTAGATTGTATTATTTGTCTGTTTCAAGTGTTTCCTTGGCTTGTAGCTGCTGTTACAGTCTAAGCTTTTAAGCATGGCCTGTCAACTACAGTCTACTTCCTCCTCCTCCTTTAGCACTTGACCTTTTAATTCTAAGCACTAGACGTACAAAAGTTCTTTTGATGCTTCTCAGGGTCATATTCTCTTGCTTTCATAGTTTTGCACGCTTCTTTACTTCCTACTTCTACTCGCCTAACTCTTAGCCATCTTCTGGATTTGAGCCCAGACACCACTTCCTTTACAAAGTCTTCCTTCTCCCGTCCCACCTCTCATCTGGACGGTCCTGGGGCCCTTCTACCTGTGTTGTCATGGCATTTATAACAGAGTGTTGTATCTGCCTGTTTGTGTTCATCATGGACTAGACTATAAGCTTTGTAAGGGCCGCGTCTACGCTGGCGTGGCACCCGGATATCTGGTACACTACATGGTACTAGATGCACAGCAGAACTCATGACTCGGGAACCAGTGAATGAATGGGGCGACTGTGAATCAATTGCGTGTCTAGAGCGAGTGAAAGTTTGGGACAAAAAAAGCTAATCTGTGGGTTCCAGCTCCTTGGCTGATGCTGCCAGTCACTGGGAAGGAGTATCCAGGACCCGGAGGCTGGGGGAACGAGGTGTCTGATTCACTCATCTGGAGGCGTCCAGTGAGCAGCCGAACGCACAGAACCCGTCTAGGGAGAGGGAAGCAAGCGGGAGACATTGATTGAAGTCCCCTGAAGTGTGAGAGCTCAGGGAGGGGGTGCCGTGAGAGGAGGAAGCAGCTAAGCAGGGCGCTGGGGAGCGCTGGTATCAACGGATGAGCAGAACGACAAGGAGCTCAGAAGGCATTGGCACGCAAGCTGACAGAGCGGACGCCCACCTGGTGTCGTACGAGCAAGCGAGAGAGTTTCGAGGACTGTTGACCGAGAGCATTGGATTATTATTATTATTATTATTTGAAACTCAACAAATTGAGTTTCCACAGGCAGTAGTGTTACATGTTATTTGTCACATGTCTTTTGAACGCAGGAATACTGTGGTATTTGTACCTTTAATCCCAGAATTCAGCCTAGTGTCTGACCCAGTGGGATTTGACGAGCAGATGTTACGCGAATGATGGCGTTAGTGCTGGTCCAGTGGTGGGCTCAAAATGTCCAGCAGCGCCGGGTGCTAACGGCTGAGTTCTCTTCATTCTGTACGAAGTTTCTCAATCACACTTGGGGTTTAAAAGCATAAGGAAAGTGGCATATGATTAGGTATTTCTCACTGGGTAATTAAAAAATGGGCCAATCCTTATAAACATGTTCTGTCTTATTCTGGGGTATATAATTTTGAGGAATATAAAAGAGGCTTGATAAAAATAAGTAATTCCTATTAAAGAGATTTTTTTTCGATACTGCGGATTGAACCCAGGGGTATTCTACCTTCGAGCTCCACCCCCAGCCCTATTTTTTATTCTTTATTTTGAAACAGGGTCTCATTAAGTTGCGGAGGGCCTCACTAAGTAGCTGAGGCTGGCCACGAACCCGGATCCTCCTGTCTCAGCCTCCCTTACAAGCATGTGCCATCACGCCCGGCACCTATTAAAGAGTTCTAACTTAAAGTGTTAAAACTATCAGGAATGTTTTCATCATAAAGCAAGACTCAGTGGAAGGCAATGCTTACTTATCAGAAAGGACTTACTAGCATGGCGGCTATGGTGGGGATGGTAGGAGTTCTGAGAAAGGTGGGCAGGTAGACCTTTTTTACGTTCCTAATTATTGCAAGGTGGTGACTACCTGCTATTCTGACATGCAGAACTTGCCCTAACACAGGTCTGGAAAGAGCGGTGGATCTCAGATAAGTAGCCCTGGTTTGGATCCTCGCTCCTCACTTCCTAGCTGGGTGCTTGGAATATGTCTCCATCTTTCTGAGCTTTAGTTTCTTTATCTGTAGAAGGAGGATCATAGTAACTCCCCTCCTGGCTTGTCCAGAAGATGAACGAGCTTGTGTATGTGCAGCTAGTTCACGCATGTGAGACTATTATTATTCTCTGCAGGCTACATGACAGTGTCGGACATCGTTGTACCGTGTTTTCCATCTGACATTTCTACTTGTTGGTTTGCTGTTTGAGTATTCCAGAGCTGCAAAAACAGATGATGTTATAGTGTGACATAATTATTCAGAGGTAGAAATACCACAGATATGCAAATATTTTAAGCCTCCTTCCCACTTTATTTTCCTTTTAAAAACAGGCCAATGGCTTACGACACAAAAGTAATCTTCGTATTATTTGTTCTTCCTGGAGACACTGGAGTGGCTTGGTGTCTACGCTTGCCACACAGCTGCAGCCCAACCTGTGTAGTTACCTCCAGAGGATTGTCCTGGCTCCAGTCTGCTGGATAGTTGCCTACTTGGACAACTTTTCCTTGGATAATTTCCCTTTGTCTAACTGCAGGACTCATAAATCCGTGCACGCGGGGACAGATTTTAGAAAATGATATTTGGCCATAGATAATTGCAATTTCAAGACCCTTCAAAGGGTGCTAACGACAGACTTTTACTGGACAATGTAAGTTTTCAGACTTTGAAGGTACATTCTGGAATTCGGATTATTTATGCATCAATGCAGAGAATGCGTTGGTCATCCATCATCCTGTTTGGAAATGTTGAGGTCAGGAATAAGAATGTTCCACACCCCATAAAGTACTTCTCCTGGAGTATAACTCAACTGGGAGGGAACATTATTAAATATGTAGGAGTTCTACTTTGGTATTCAGTAGAGATACTGAAGACTTGGTACTATAAAATGAGAGAAAAAGACCCATTTCCTTCAAGTATGTTTTCCTTGTAATAAATGTTTTTTAAGGAAGATTCAGGGAAAGAATTTATTGTTTCTTCATTTCTTCTTCATCTCTGAATTTTGTTTTTTGTTTTCATCGTAGAAATATGATGAATGGCCTAAATGGTTATATCATCTACAAAATCTGCAGGACATAGTTACAACCCCCAGAAAACATGATCTGCCAAATGTGGGTCAAGAGCATTCAGAAAAGAGGATATAGCTGTGTACTATTCCTAGAAAAAAAGAAACAACATGTCAAGAGTCATCAGAGAGACTTAGAGATGCTTTCTGCAGGATTTCCAGATTTCAGCAAAATTGTTTTACCCTGAATAACAGCAGGGTTGGTCTCAGCCAAAACACAACTGGGCAATCAGTTACTTCCCCTACGGAAAGCAACGGTTTAAGTAAGTTACAGACTCATACAGTACGACTTCCTTCTGTCATACATTATAATAAATTCAACTCTATCCAAAACTGAGACCATTGCATGACTGGCCAACTTTAGTGTTGCCACAACCAACCTTTATGTTGTTGAAGCTGCATCTAACGAAAAGGTGAATTCTCTTGTATACCCGTCTTCCCTGGCTCCTTGGAAACAGGAACTTTACCTGGACTCTTAGTGGATGTCACTTTTATTCTGATTTGGAGAACCAATCAAGAAGGTTTTAGCATGTGTAGCCTCTTTTGACACGAGGCACATGATAGGAAAGGAACATAATAGATAAGAAAAAATAGAAGAAAAATTTGATACTAAGACTCATAGAAAAATCTGGAAATGGAGTAATCGGGATACCAGAGGGACTCCAGATAATGGAGGAGAAACTTCAGTGGAGCCAGGGAGGTGGTCTAGGGGAAGGGGAGGGGGAGAGTGAGGATCAATGAAGGAATTGCTACCATCGGCTTTGTGTACATTGTGAGAATACGAATGCCAATCTCAGTATCCTGTTTGGGGAAGGGGGTGGAGAGAAAGCCCGCGGAAAGCCCACCAAAAGTTGTGTGCATATATGTCACTATCAACATGATTTACATTATGATGTGAGACTACAATGCACCAATAAAAGTATATTAAAAAAAAACCTGTAAATCAGGACACGGGACTTTTTATTTTCTCACAATGGCGTTCTACCTTGAGAGAGCTGAGGTTACAGTCTCACTGGACGGGAGCCTGTGAGGTAGTGCAGAATGTCCCCTGTTTTGTCATGTTGGTCATGCCGTGACTGTCAGAATGACACAGTACTTCCGAGAAAAGGGATTCCTGCTTTCTTTTTTTTTTTTTTTTGCGGTACCGGGGATTGAACCCAGGTGCATTCTATCTCCGAACTACACCCCCGGCCCTATTTTTTATTCTTTATTTTGAAACAGGGTCTCACGAAGTTGCTGAGGGCCTCACTAAGTAGCTGAGGCTGGCCGCGAACCCGGATCCTCCGGTGTCCGCCTCCCAAGTACTGGGATTACAAGCGTGCACCACCACGCCCGGCTCCTGCTTTCTTAAAGATAGGTTAGGGTGAGTCATGACAGACGTCGAGTGGGATCTACTGAATGCTATGCAAAGACAGTGGAAGAATTCTATGTGTTTCAGCTATGAGAAAACAAAAGCGTTGATAAGAAAAGGAAAAAGTACAAGTGGGAAACTAAGTATTTTCTGGATCCCCAAATGTAAAGGGGTGGAGTCTAAAAGAAATCAAGAACTCCTAAAAAAAATCCTAGAAGTTACTGCTAGGAAACTTGTGTTAATGGAAGTGAGGCATTCAGGTAATACTATTAAGGTTTTATGGTAAGTAGAATAGCTGAGACATGACTCTCACTGTGTCTGTCTGGCTCTTCACCAGTGATTTTGTTTCCTTTTACTTAGTTTTTATTTTTATTTTTTTATTTTTTTTTTGCGGTACCGGGGATTGAACCCAGGGGCATTCTACCTCTGAGCTACACCCGCAGAGCAATTTTTTATTCTTTATTTTGAAACAGGGTCTCACTAAGTTGCAGAGGGCCTCACTAAGTAGCTGAGGCTGGCTGCAAACCTGTGATCCTCCTGTCTCAGCCTCCCAAGTACTGGGATTACAAGCGGGCGCCACCACGCCTGGCTCTTTTCCTCAGTTTTTGAAGGTGTGTTATGGATGTACAATTATATTCATCCTCCCTAAAGTTTCAATGTAATGCCTTTCAAAACATGGGTCTTGATATTAAATAAAAGCATTAAAAACTTATTTTGGCATGAGTGATGTGTAAAGTAGTTTTAATCTTTTTTTTTTTTGTGTGTGTGTGGTACAGGGGATGAACCAAAGGTACTCTACCACTGAGCTACACCACCCACTCTTTTTATTTTGAAATAGGGTCCCATGAATTTGCTGAGGCCGGCCTTGAACTTGACATTCTCCTGTCTCAGCATCCCAAATACTGGAATTTTTGGGATTATTACGCCATGGCACCCAGCTACTTTAAGTCTTTTTTTTGTGGTTTATTTTTTTCAGAATAGACAATTTCTCTTGTTTGGAATTGTCAAACCATCTGTAGTAGGTGCACAAAGTAAACTCATTAGTCTACCTTTAAAAGTGGCTTACACAAAAGAAGAAAAAGCTTTTAGTTTCTTTACTGAATGATGTATTATTTTCTACAATGTCAGCATTGAGCTATGCAAGTAGCTTAGTAGGTTCTTGTGGAAACCTGAAAAATTACTATTTACTATTGTTAATAACCTTCCTGTATCTCATATCATTTATATTATAAACTTATTTTGTGTCACTTATATTATAGAGTCATAAATGGAAAAATGAAGAGATTCACTGAAGGATCAATTTAGAAGCATAAATTGCAGCAATAAATAAGGGTAACTTTGTACTGCTTAAAAATTTAAGAATAATAAATTACGAAAACTTGAGTGTAAAAAGCTACTGTAGAATATTCAATTGGCCAAGTTTATGCATCTTTTATATGTGGTGCCACCACCTACTGTAATTCATTAGGATATCATTATAAACAAACCTCTAGTGAATAATTGATGTATAAATTATCATTGGGTAGATAATGGTTTAGAGGTTGGTAGCTTTAATGCACTGACCGTGTAGGCTGATGAGGAACTACGCAGTGATGGAAAATTGTTTGATTTTGGAAGTTCCTTGGGAAGTACACAGGTGTGCCCAAGTAATTTAAGCAGATTCAAAGACACTTTGGCATCATCTTTAAAATTGAGATGCTGTGCGGGTTGTTAAATGCTGATCAATGTGGAAAACTAGATGTATTCCTAAATACTTGTATCACCAAAACCCAGTGTTCTGAACTGGTAATATGCCTGTTAGCCAAGCTGCCATCTTTAGTCTATACCTGCGGATCTTTTCCTCTATCTGTTACTTATGTTTTGTACTGGGGATTGAACTCAGGGGTATTGTACCTCTGAGCTACACCCCCAATCCTTTTTTATTTATTTATTTATTTATTTATTTATTTATTTATTTATTTATTTTTGCGGCACTGGGGATTGAACCCAGGGGCATTCTACCTCCGCGCTACACCCCCAGCCCTATTTTTTTATACTTTATTTTGAAACCGGGTCTCACGAAGTTGCAGAGGGCCTCACTAAGTAGAGAGATAGAGATAGAGAGAGAGAGAGAGAGAGAGAGAGCTGAGGCTGGCCGCGAACCCGGATCCTCCAGTCTCCGCCTCCCAAAGTACTGGGATTACAAGCATGCGCCACCACGCCCGACCCTTTTTTATTTTTATTATGAAACAAGGTCTCACTAAGTTGTGGAGGGTCTTGCTAAGTTGCCCAGGCTGGCCTCTAACCTAGGATTCTCCTATCTCAGCCTCCCATGTACTGGGGTTAAAGGCATGAGTCACCATACCCAGTTCATCTGTTATTTCTTTGAACTGTCTCTTCCAATTGTTTGTATATTAAGACACAGACAAGAAAATACCATTAATGTCTTTGAGAACTGCTTTCCTTCTCTACTCTTCAGAGAGCATGGAAATGTATTTCCAGATTAATCTCTGTGGCGAGGTTAGGCAAATGTGAGTTATATGTTATGCTAACACAAAGTCGGTGATAAATAAATTAGCAAAATCCCCTCTTTCTATTAGGAAGACTGAGAAACTATACAGAAATGATGTTAAGCTTTAGTTTCCTTTTAACTAGCAGGCAAAGCAGAAAACGGGGGTTGGTTTCTGTCCCCCCCTCCCCACAGGGTCATACGGCAGCTTGGTATCTCATTTCGTACTTGGAAGTACATACTTGCTCCTAATTTATGACGCAGCAACAAAAGTGAACAGAAATGTACCACCAAGAGCAATGGGGCTTTTGTGGAGGGTAAAGAGTTTTTTTTCTAGGGGGTAGCAGGAGGTGAAATGAAATCAAATAATGGTTTTACTCAATGGGGACCTATTCTCCTTTAATTGAAGTGCTTTTCTTAGTTTCGAAGGAAGAGTAAACATTAAAAAAAAGAGGAATGAATGCATTTCATTATTTTATGAATTAAAATTTAGTGGAAAGCACTTTCCCTCTTAAGTAGTGTAGAGGAGAAACCACATGAGATTAGCGCAAACCTAAGACAATTAAAGCCAGAAATTAGACTTTTCAGAAGCTCTGACCAGCTACTGCACACAGGATTTATTTTGAAGACCTTCTGGTAACCTCAGCTATAATGTGTGCTTCCACAAAAGGCTCAGTGAGTCGGGGAAGGAGTCCACATGGTCCCTTTATGTCATAACTGGCATTTAAAACTGATTTCCAACTTGGGGCTCACACTTTTGTTCCAAACCTGAAACTTTTGGCATCAGAACTCTGGTTCTTATGGCCAATTTGGATATTTAAGCAAAGAAGCTAATTTAAAAAGTCTCCTGGACAACAAATGACTTTAAAAAAATAACATTTTAATGATTTAAATGGAAACAAACCAGAAGTAGCTGGATTAAGTTTCTCTTAAAATATACATGTTTAGTGATTAAGAGGAAAAAGTGGCTGAAAAATGCTGTCTCTTTTTTTTTCCCTTCAAAACCCCAAATAGTTGAACAATTGAGTAGCTCAAAAGTCTCCAGTTGGGACATTTTGTGGAAAATATTTTTGGCAATGAAAGTACTGCTAATAAAAGAACGAGAGATAAACTTCTCTTTAACAGGGAATTTTTAAAGGATTTGGTTTCTAAAGATTAGCCTCAATGATAAACGTGTTTTATTGAAGATTCTCTAGAAGAAGGTCGATCTAATTTAGGAGTTTTAGAGACAGAAGTAAAAAAAAAAAAGGGTAAATATTTGAAGAAAGATGGTGGGGAGTGACAGTTTTCCTAGACGTCATTTGTTGCCATTGTGTCTCCCAAAGGATTTCTAGGGATTTCCATTTTCTTAGCCGCCATAGACTTTGCATGTAAATGGGAGAGGGAAAGAAGTTTGGGCATTTCACAAACGTGGGCTTGATTTAGATGGGGGAAATGTTTAGTTGAAGATGGATGTGGGTGATGGGGAAAGAAATCTAGTAAGAAATTGAAGTTATTACATAGGCAGAAGTGTGGTAGTGAGGGTTTGAGGAGGTTCAGTAGGTATTGTACTTCTTTTCTTTTAATAACTTGAATGAACTGTGAAATAAAGTAGGGCAGTTGGGAAATCAAAATACTGTCTTCCAATTTCATAAAGTGGGTATGGGAGATGATGGTTCAACAGAAGACGGGAACAGTAGCTTCCTGCATGGACTCCGGGGCTGGGCAGCTTTCCCCACCTGGTCTCAAATCATGTATGCAGAGCTAGGGGAGGTCATGCTGAATGTTTGCTTTCTGCAGGCAACTTGCTTCCATGAGCAGGGAAGGGGATATAAACTCAACGTGCCATTTTATTTTTCTTAAAAAAATTTCAACCTGAAAGTCCGCGTGCCTCTCTTGGGAGGAGGAGGAGGTAAAGTTTTGGCAAGAGTCCAAGAATGTTACTTTACTGGGGCTCTCTTGACATGGAAGGAAGCAGCAGGAGCAGGAGAGAAGTGTTCTTAGAGATTTTCATTCTTTTAGCCCAGTGGTTCTGAAGGAGGACTGTTTTTTTTTTTTTTTTGCGGTACTGGGGATTGAACCCAGGGGCATTCTACCTCTGAGCTACACCCGCAGCCCTATTTTTTATTCTTTATTTTGAAACCGGGTCTCACGAAGTTGCGGAGGGCCTCACTAAGTAGCTGAGGCTGGCCGCAAACCCGGATCCTCCGGTCTCCGCCTCCCAAGTACTGGGATTACAAGTGTGCGCCACCACGCCCGGCTTGAAGGAAGACTGTGATCTTCCCCTAAGGAAGTTGTTGGTTGTAGCAATGATTTCAGAGCATTGATGGTGTTGAGTGGGTAAGGATGCTAAAGATTACGTAATGAATAGAACTGTCCCTTATAAGGAAGAATTGCCCAAGTTAATCCCTCCTCCCCTGGAGACACTAACACTTATTCCCTATGGGCTGTTTCTGCTCCATACAGTGGGAGGAGTTCAGGACCCAGTCAGGAGCAATCTTCCAGAGCCTCCCTGAGTTCACTCTCTCAGTGCAGACCACCACTTCTGTGTGGATCCTCTTTGGTGGCAACAGATTTTACTTCCAGGAGGCACTGAAATGGATCAGAATAGCATATTAAATTCCAAAGCTACTCTGTACTCAAGACAGCAATTTCACATCGTAGTCTAGTTACCATAAACAACAACAACAGTGATGACCTGCCATATTGTTCAGTATACTTTAGAAATTATTAAACTAGCCCAGCATGGTGGTGCACACTTGTAATCCCAGTACTTGGGAGGCTGAGACAGGAGGATCTCAGGTTCGCAGCCAGCCTCAGCAGCTTGTGAGGCCCTCCCCAACCTAGTGAGACCCTTTTTCAAAATAAAGAATAAAATCGGGCTGGGGGTATAGCTTGGAGGTAGAATGCCCCTGGGTTAAATTCCCAGTAACACACACACACACACACACACACACACACACACACACACACAAAAGAAATTATTAAACTAAATCAAATAGCTATATAAAGGTGTTTCAAAATCCAAAGTAAAAAAAAGACCTAAATTTGAATATGAACACTGTATTAGGGCTCTCCAGAAAAACAGAACGGATAGAAGATCTCTCTCTATGTCTGTCTGTCTGTCTCAGAAGACTGAGTATGTCTGTCTGTCTGTCTGTCTGTCTCAGAAGATTGAGTATGGGAGTGGCTTCCGTGGTTATGAAGGCCGAGAAGTCCCAGCGTATGTTTGTGAGCAAGCTGCAGAGCTTGGAAACCTGGTGGTGCAATTCAGCCAGAGATGGAAAGCCCGAGACGTGGGGTGGGGGCACTGGTTTAAGTCCCAGGGTCCAAAAGTCTGAGGACCACAAGGATCAGAAGGGCTGGGCTGTGGACAGTACAAATATTCCCTTCAAGAATTCTGGCCCACTTTCCACCCACATTTGAATAGGTGCACGAAGCCCCCAAATTTTGGCCACTGATTATGGCCACAGTAACTTGGAAGAATTTTAAAGCAGTTGTAACCAAATGCCTTCCTTGAGCCATACAAAAATGATCAGAAATGCTCCATTAGGATGCTTCTGAGCAACGTGACTCCCAGGTTTACTGTCCAAGAAAGTTAGGTTTCGCGATCATGCCCAGGAGCGAATGATGTCAATCATTCCTGGGGTCTGCCAACCATAAACACACAGAGAGAAGCCAGTTCACCTCCAGCTGATACTGCCCAAAGTACTGGCTGCTTCTAGCTGACCTCTTGCCTTCCTTGTGGGAGACAATTAAGCTAAAAAATCTAGTTGTCTATTAAGGCTATTTGTAATTTATTATAATAAAAACATACCATCTGCACAAAACAGATGGCCTTTTTCAAACATATATAACAGCTTTATTAAGGTATAATTCACATAGGTACAATTTACTCACTTGTACAATTCAATGATTTTACTCACTTGTACAATTCAATGATTTTTTAGTATCATCACAGAATTGTGCAAACATCATCACAGTCCATTTTAGGACATTTTTTTTAATCACCCCAGAAAGAAATTCCATACTCATTAGTAGTCACTTTCCATTTCCTCCCAACCACTACTTCCTCAGTCTTTGGCAACCACTAATCTAATTTTTGTCTCGATTTTACCTATTCTGGGCATTTCATATGAATAGAATCACATAGACTGTCATCTCTTATGACTGCCTTCTTTTTTTTTTTGTGGTACTGGGGATTGAAGCCAGGGGCTTTCTACATCTGAGCTACACCCCCAGCCCTACTTAATTTTTTATTTTGAAACGGAGTCTTGCTAAGTTGCTGAGAGTCTCACTAAATTGCTGAGGCTGGCTTAGAACCTGCGATCCTCCTGTCTCAGCCTCCTAAGTACTGGGATTACAGGCGTGCACCATCATACCTGGCTCCTTGTCCCAGTTTTAAATTGGGTTGTCTTTTTATTTTTGAGTTATAAGAGTTCCTTAAATGTTTTACATATAAATTCCTTGTCATATGGATGATTTGCAAATATCTCCTCCCATTCTGTGGGTTGTCTTTCTGCTTTTTGAATGGTATGCTTCGTGATGCAGGAGTTTTAAATTTTGATGCAATGCTGCTTAATTATTTTTCCTTTGGCTATTTTTGCATTTGATATCATATCTCAGAATCCATTGCCAAATCCAATGTCAAGATGTATTCTTACATTTTCTTCCAAGAGCTTTATGCTTTGAGCTCTATACATTTAGGTCTATGATCCATTCTGAGTAAAAATTTTTGTGTATGATGTGAAGAAGGGGTCCTTCATTTTTTTTTGCATATAGATGTTCAGTTGTTCCATCATTATTTGTTGAAAGGACCACCCCCCCCATTGAATTTTCTTGGCACACTTATAAAATATCAGTTGATTGTAAGTACAAGGGCTTGTTTCCCTTGACTTTCAATTCCACTTCATCGATCTGTGCATTGACACAGAACCATGCTGTCCTGATTGCTATAGCTCCGCATACATTTTGAAATTGGGAAATGTGAGTCCTCCCGGTTTGTTTTTCTTTTTCAAAAGGATTACTTCGGCTATCTTGGGTTCTTTGAAATTTCAAATGAACTTTAGGATCAGTGTGTCAATTTCTGCCAAAAGGCTCGTTGGGATTTTGACAGGAATTTTGTTGAATTTATAGATGAGTATGAGGAGCACGGCCATCTTAACTATATTATATTTTCTGATCATGAACATTTACTTAGGTCTTACCATTTACAGTTGTGTATCGCTTCATGTCAGGGCTATGCTCTGAGATGTGCAGCTCAGGTGATCTTGTTGTTGTTGAACATCATAGAGAGTAAACTTACACAAGGAAAGCTATGGCATCACTAGGTCATATATAATCTTGTGGGACTTTCAGACATGCTGTCCATTGACCAAAGTGTTACGTGGTGCATTACAGTATTTATGTCTTCTTAAATTTCTTTCAACAATATTTTGTAGTTTTTGGAGTATAAGTTTTGTACTTGTTTTGTTAAAAAATTTGCTAAGTATTTTGCTCATCATTATTTTGTCTTTGTGGCACTGGGGATTAAACCCAGGGTATACCTCTGAGCTATACCCCCAGCCCTATTTTATTTTTTATTTTGAAACAGGGTCTCGCTAAGTTGTTGAGGGTCTTGTCTTGCTAAGTTGCTGAGGCCAGACCTGTGTTCCTCCTGCCTCAGCTTCCCAAGTACTGGGATTATAGGTGTGTGCCACCACGCCCAGCTAGGATTTTGTTCATTTTCATGCTATATAAACAAAGTTTTCTTAATTTTGTTTTTAGATTGTGCATTGTTTGTGTATGGAAATACAACTGATTTTGTATATTCATCTTATATTCTGTAGTACTGCTGCACTTGTTTCTTAATTCTAGTATGTTTTCTAGTGTATTTGTCAGGATTTTCTATATCCAAAGTCACATCATATGCAAACAGAGATAGTTTTACTTTTTCCTTCTCTTTCTGGATGCTTTTTATTTAATCTTTTTGCCTAACGGCCACAAAATAGAACATTCAACACAATTTTAAAGAGAAGTGGTGAGAACGACATTGTTGTCTTGTGCTTGGGAGAAAAGCATTTGGTTATTTGCCATTAATATGCTACTAGCTGCACGTTTTTTCTCAGATACCCTTTGTAAGGAAGTTCCCAATTCGTAGTTGAATGATTTTTATCATAAAGGGATGTTGGAGTCTGTCAAATGCTTTTTCTGCATTTATTGAGATAACCATATGTTTTTGTCCTTTATTCTATTCATATTGTTCATTATATTAATTGATCATGGTATAAATCCTACTATGGATTTATTTTGCTAGTGTCTATTGATTTGTGTTGCTAGTGTTTCCTTGAGGATTTTTGCATCTATTTTAATAAGAGATATTGGCTTTTATTTACTTTCTTATGATGTCTTTGATCTGGTCGTTACGGTGATACTGGCCTCTTGAAATGAGTCGGAACTATTCTCTTCTTTTTTATGGAAAATATTTGAAGAAGTTGTATTAATCTTTCTTAAATGTTTGATAGAATTCCCCAGTGATGTCAACAGGCCCTGGGCTTTTCTTAGTGTGAAGTTTTAGAACTGTTAAGTCAATCTCTTGACTTGTTACTAGTTTACTCATTTTCTCTTTCTTCTTGATTCAGTTTTAGTGGTTTCTGTCTTTTGAGGAAATTGTTCATTTCATCCAAAGTATCAATCTGTTGGCATACAGTTGCTCCTAGTATTCCCTTGTAACTCTTTTTTATTTCTGTAAGGTTAAGTAATAAATTCTCCCAAGGAAGCTTATTTGGAGGAGGCAGACAGCCAATAAAAACTTACATGAGAACACATCGAGTGTTGATCAGTGTTGTAATGACACCAAAGCCCGGGTCCTAAAGAATGTGGCTACATAGAGATTGTGTGGTGGGAACAGGTCTTGCTGCGAAGTAACATTCTAATGATGCTAATGAGCCGGCTGCACAGGTATCCATAGTATTCCAGGCAGTGAGAAGCCGCTAGCATGAGAGGGACAAGTCAGTCCGTCTTCTTGAGGAATAGAAAGAAAGCCAGACGGCTTTCATGCTGTGTGAGAAACAGACTGGGGCATACACACAGGCCCAGCTTGTAGAGAACCTGGTAGGAGGCCAGGGTAAAGAGAATTGGGATTTTTCCCCCCAAATGGAAACTACTGGAAGCTTTTAAGCAGGGGATTGCTGTGATCTGCTTCATGTTTTAAAAGATTGTTCTGGCTTGGAAAATAAGTTGTAGGGTGTCCAAAGGGGGAGGCCATTTACAGGAGACTGTCCTTCCTTGTAGGTAGTGTCTGGGTGGGCAATAGTAGAAGTAGAGAAAATGGATGTGTTCAGGACATGTGGCAGTAGAATCAACTGCTAATAGCCTAGATGTCAGTGCAGAAGGGAGGCACCAAGAGGAATTTGAGTTTGTGACTTGAACAACTTGGAGGAGAATGGTGAGATATGCCACCATTTTTTGCACGGTGTCTCCACTACCAGGCTGTGGATGTTGATGGCACGGCAGGTGTCTCCCTCATTCCTGTGTCTCTAGTACCTGTCAGTGCTGGGTCAGCGTGGAAAAGAAAACTCAGTGATAATAATGCCGTGGGGTGAAGAAGGGAACGTGGAGAGCCACCTCGCTCAGCTTAGGGCCACCCAAAGTCATTCCAAGAAAGGACGCTTGAGCCAACTCACGAAGGCAGGCTGGGGTTGGGAGAGGGCACATTTGTAATTTAGTATTAGATACTCAAATTTCTAACCGGGTTTTATAAACAGAAATAAGCTTTTTTTTCCTCAAAAAATCAAGGCCTCTTTAATGGCCACTCCCATTTGTTAAAAGAAAGGGGAAGGCTGGCTGCACCATCTTGGAGCCCAGATGAGTGGAAGAATGAATGTAGAGCCGCGAAGTCAGGAAGGAGCTTTGCCAAGTCGGTAGCTTTTCCTGGTGTGATTGGAAAAGTGGAGATAATGAGGACAGACCTTGCTATATTGCTCAATTTTATGTCACTATTCTTTTTTCAACTTAAATGTTCTTTATTTTTAATTGGTAGTGTTGGCCCCAGACTGTGTATTCTTGAAAGCCGGAGACCGTGTTAGTCCTTTGTTAGAACACTTAATACAGTATATCCTGTGTATTTAGAGGTTAAGTGAATTCATTTTCATGGTGATGTAGTTCTTCATTGGCTCCTGGAAGGACTTCTATTTTCTAACAATGTTTAATTGAGATATCTTGCCTTCTCCTCCCTGTCCCCTGTGCTTTTTAATTAATTAATTAATTAGTTAATTAATTTTGTGGCACAGGGGATTGAACCCAGGGGCATTCTACCTCCAAGCTATACCTCAGCCCTATTTTTAAAATTTATTTACTTTGAAACAGGGTCTCACTAAGTTGCTTTGTGCCTCACTAAGTTGCTGAGGTTGGCCTCAAACCTGTGATCTCCTGTCTTAGCCTCCCAAGTACTGGAATTACAGGTGTGCACCATCATGGCCAGCTCCTTCTAGATTTTTATATATAAAAATAAAAAACCCTCTGACAAGTGTTCAGTGAACACTTGAATACACATTTCGACTTACCGATTTTTAATGTTTTAAGAAATTTTTCATTGTCTACATACACACGTTCACAATTAATAAAAAACTTGAATATAAGTTGCAAGTATCATGACATTTTACTGTAAATATTTCACCATGAATCTTTTAAGGGGCAGAGACATTCTTCTTCCTAACTCTGAAATGATTAAATACACAAAACTTCAAATACATAATATAGATTTCATATTTAGGTTTCTTCATTTATAACAAACTATTTCCATATATGTCTCTTATTTATGGGTTTGTATCTGTGAGCCAGTCAAGGACCATACATCGTATTTGGTTGAGAGGCAGCCTTTAGTATTGTCTGCATTGTGTGTGGAACTATCGTATGTCTTATCTACTCTTTCAGAGTCATTTGCAATCTTTAAGGGGAACGTATTTTGACTCTTTCAAGCAGAGTGCATGGCATTTATTAACTGTACAATAAAATAAGATGCTTTCCCAGCTGCTGGACAGCCCTGAAAGTTAACTCTCAAGATGACTTTTCCAGGAACAAAATGAGTTGAACTGTTGCTTTAAAAATTCCTTTTAGAGTCAGGCGTGGTGGCGCACGCTTGTAATCCTAGTACTTGGGAGGCTGAGACAGGAGGATCCGGGTTTGCTGCCCAGCCTCAGCTACTTAGTGAGGCCCTCCGCAACTTACTGACACCCTGTTTCAAAATAAAGAATAAAAAAATAGGCTGGGGGTGTAGCTCGGAGGTAGAATGCCCCTGGGTTCCATCCCCAGGACCGCAAAAAAAAAAAAAAAAAAAAAATCCCTCTTAGTGCTTCTTTCCCAGCCTTTGAACTTTTCACTAAGCATTAGTCATTTTTAATAAAAGTACATTTTGTTTATAGGTCTTAATAGCATTTTATTCTCATAAAAATATGGAAGGCTTCACCAGATTCAACCAATCGTAGCTGTTACAAAAAAAGTTTTGAAATGAAACACTAAACTACACTCCCATCCGCTTGAGTTAGTAAATTACATAATTACTAAATACTCTGACAGACTCGAGAGCTTCATGATTTTAAAACCTGATGTCAGAGAAGAAATGTTGAAATGCTATTAAAGATGCCAGATCCACTGAAAAGCATGTCCTGCCCAATTACACTACTCTAAGTAGCATGGCAGCAGGAAACACACATTTTCTCTATCAGTGTAGAGAATTTGGAGTTCTTTCTTCGTTGCTGTGGTTTTTTTTTTTTTTTTTCCTTTGGGTGGATGGAACAGTATTAGCCAATGTTATGTCCCCAAAGGGTACTTTTCATTTAATTATTTCATAGTCTCCAAATCTGTAGTTTTTCTGTTTACAGTTGCAACATGAGTGAGAGAAGGGAGGACTAGGTCACCAGGGGCTCTACAGTATTTGTATCGCGATGGCATTTAGTATTTTAATAAAAGTTTTGATGTCGTCATCTGAACTACGTTGGATATGGTTATTTGCTCTTTTGTACATCCCTCATTCCTATTTTCTCTTTCCAATGTTCTTTGAAGTTGCATTTGAAGTTACATCTTTCCTGACTTTATTTCCCTCAAATATATTTTTATGAGTTCTGTACTTAGCTCTGATGGTTTTTAATTTTTCTTCTCTGTCAGCTCATCTCCAGTCCACTTAATTATTTGTATTCTGGGGATTTTCCACCCCTCTCAGGTCTCTTAAGATGTGCCAACCTCCTTTAAACTTTCCTTATGCTTCAGAATATGATCTATGGAGATATATTAAAATTTATCCCAAGCTCTCTTGAATTGGCTTAAATTGCTCTGATGCTAAGAAAGTTTTGGCTACTGAAAATGATCTTTTCCCACTCCTCCAACTTAATGAACTCGACCCTCCTGGGGGCCTCCAGCTCCTGTCTTGCTCCATCTTGGCCCTGATAATGCTGTAGCTGTACTCCAGCCTCATCATTCATGGCTAGAAAAGTCCACCTCCAAAATTTGTGGAATAGTTATCTTGTTTAAGCCGGGCGTGGTGGCGCACGCTTGTAATCCCAGTACTTTGGAAGGCGGAGACCGGAGGATCCAGGTTCGCGGCCAGCTTCAGCTCTCTCACTCTCTCTCTCTCCCTGTCTCTCTCTTTCTCTCCTTAGTGAGGCCCTCCGCAACTTAGTGAGACCCAGTTTCAAAATAAAGTATAAAAAATAGGGCCGGGGGCGTAGCGCGGAGGTAGAACGCCCCTGGGTTCAATCCCCGGTACCGAAAAAAAAAAGTTATCTTGTTTATTGCCGGTTCCACCAAGATGGGGTGGCAGAGGGTGTGTGGATTGGAGGAAACTTGAGGAGTCCTGGCCAGAAATGTTTCCTTCCATGCTGTCAGGGGCATATCAGTCATTTACTGCAAACATGGCACACAGTTTTGTTGATGGCATATAAGCAATCTTATTTTCTGGTTTCATGTATTATTAAAGTGGCACCAAAGGTATGAATTAAAACAAGATGTCTCCCTTTTCAGAAATACCACAGTTGTAGCTAAAGTAAATATGACAGAGAAAAACTAGAGTATGTATAGGATAACAAAGTATACACAGAAACTGATTAATGGTAGTCTAGGGAAAAAGATTTGGGGATTTTTCTGTTTTGCCAAATATCCTATTGTGGTGTTTTGTATGTTTTCATCATGTGTATGCATTACTTCTTCAAAAAAGAAGCAGTAGAACAAAATAATTTCCATGTTGTTACAGGTTTTATGATGAAAATTCATGATACTGATTGAAAGGATGGTCTATAACTGTGAACAGTTTCTTCTATTAACGCACACAGGATATTTCCATTTCTCCTATTTTAAAACAACAGATGTCTGTAACAAAACGTCTTACTAGGTTTTTCTTCTTGTGGATTATTTTTTCAATTCTTATATAATCATATTCCCCTAAGGCTTTGTCTTAAGTCTGAATCACATTTTAAGTCTTTGTTTCCCTGTGGATTTTCTGTTTGTGTCACTGTATCAATGCCCAGAAAGCATAATGGTCCTTCTTCCAAGTCTCATATATTTTGAAATTCTTGTGTATTAGCCACTGACTGTGGATTCAATAATTTTAATTTCCCAGCTATTTATTTCATTCCACACACCACTAAGGATTTATTGATGTTGCATAACAAGTCAGATGTTTAAAACAAATACAACTCACAGCATCAACTGCTTTTGTTTGTCTTGGATAACTCTTTAGGTATTTTTTTCCTCCAGAAATTCTGATATTTCCTGTCAAATTGTAAGACTTAGACTAAGACTTACCCTTAGTCTTTTATTTTTTAATTTTATTTATTTATTTTTTTTGCGGTACTGGGGATTGAACGCAGGGGCGTTCTACCTCCGCGCTACACCACCGGCCCTATTTTTTATCCTTTATTTTGAAACCGGGTCTCACGAAGTTGCAGAGGGCCTCACTAGGTAGAGAGAGAGAGAGGGAGAGAGAGAGAGAAAGAGAGAGAGAGAGAGAGAGAGAGAGAGAGAGGGTCGAGGCTGGCCGCGAACCCGGATCCTCTGGTCTCCACCTCCCAAAGTGTTGGGATTACAAGCGTGCGCCACCACGCCCAGCTACCCTTAGTCTTTTAAGTAAATATGAAGTCCACATTTGCGAGGTAAACCCCACCTTATTCTTATGCTGCCTACATGGATTCTATGTAGTTATTACTGTTTTTAAATCTAGCATCTTAATGTATGTTTTTATTCTTCACAGGAGCAATGTATACATATGATGAAAAATTCAAACACTATAAAATAATATATGGTAAAACCTCCTGTAATCTTTCCTCCTGTATGACTGTTAATCAGTTTCTGCGTATCTTTTGTTATGTTTTACACACTCCAGTTTTTCTCTGTCACATTTACTTTAGCTAAAACTGTAGTGTTTCTGAAAGGGGAGACATCTTGTTTTAATTCATACCTTTGTTACCATTTTAATAATAATAATTTGTTTCATTATTTAGATAGGCTCAGTGTAGTTTTCTATTAGTCATACTTGGCTTTTTTATCTGCAAATAAAAATATGAATAAGGATTGGTTCAGATAGTTATAAACTCTTTTGGAAAACTAAAATTAGGAAAGTAGAAAAAAAATCCTGGAGAAAACGAGTTAAGACTAAATGCGAGGTATGTGAAAGTAGGAGTCAGGACTTGAGTGTATATTTGAGCAGTATGCTCGAGTCGATTTATCTACAAATACTTTCTTTTCCCCTGTCTAAAGTTAGCACATACTGTTGGATACTAAATTATTAAATTCCGTATAACTGATTTCTTTTTTTCTCGTCTAGCACCTTATTACACACAGTCTTAGGATAGTATCTATGAGGATATCGTATGTAGGTGTCCACAACTTTGCAATTAAATTTATTTTTACTTATTGTTGTCATGCATTTAATACTTTTAAAATTTTAACTTAATTGTTTTTTAGCATACTTTTATTGGTGCATTGTAGTCTCACATCATAATGTATTTCAGAGTGATAGGGACCTACAAGCACACAGCACTTGGGGTATTTATTTCTAAACAGTGCTCTAGAAAGGTTGGTATCTGACAAGATATTGGTAGGAATATGGGACGGAATAGGAATTTCACGGTGAAAGAAAATGTTTGGGAAAAGTGCTGTGGCGTCGATAGTAATTATTTTCAGAGCAATTCATAAATTGCTTTCCAAGTTTAAGATGTGAAATGCATCCGTTTGAGCAGCTAAGGCATTTTACAACATATTTAGAACGAAGAGGAAATCTATTAGCGAGCCCTAACCTTCTCTTAACGCTTTGGCGGATAGGGATCATCTTCATATTTGGCAGCAGTATTGTCTATCTTTCTGCTTTTTCCGTGTTTGTAGAATGCAATTTCGGCAGTTCCCGAGGGGAACAGAATTTACTGAGGCCGTTTATATTCTTAACATGCAATAACTTATTATGTCAGGAGCTGCTTTGAAATGCCAGGAAAAAAATATTTCCTCTTTCTCTGCCTTTCTTCCTTCAGAACTGCCATAAACAATACTGGTTGTATACATCGACCGCACAATTATTTATTTTTAATGTTTGGCGGAATGGCTTTAAAAGTCAGACGTGGTGCCAAATAGTAAAATGTCTATTTATTTATTTTTCTTTGAGTCCAGGGAACACGGTTGTAAAAGAGCCTCATGGCGAAGGCGCAGGATAGTAGTATTGCTAATTGGCCCTGGTCAGTCTTTCTCCCTGGTAAGTGAGACTACGGTAGTCTTGCTTCCTGGATGCCACCCCTTTTCACAGCAGGGCCTGCTCTAGTTCAGGGAGGAACTCTGTCATAGATCCATGTTCAGGAAGGAATTCTGTCTCAAAGGCTGCCACGAAATCAGTTGACTAGGACGTAAAGGAATACGAAATAAACGAAGAAGAAGGTTTCACTAGGGCTGAGCGTGTGGCTCCGTGGTAGAGTGCTTGCCTAGCACACGCAAGGCTTGGGTTCCAGGACTGTGCATTGAGCTTTCTTTTTTTTTTTTTTCGGTACCGGGGATTGAACCCAGGGGCGTTCTACCTCCGCGCTACACCCCTGGCCCTACTTTTTATACTTTATTTTGAAACCGGGTCTCACGAAGTTGCGGAGGGCCTC